>PVKM010002104.1:0-58666 GCA_004027735.1 Carollia perspicillata | reverse complement strand
CCATGTGGCCCCTCTGAGCTTGTCAGTTTATTCCGTAGCCCCTTTTCATTCTGATGACCATGAAAATCTGAAGGATTAGAAAGACTTGCTGCTCTCATAATTTTTGTGTATTTGTTCTCCTTGTACTTTGCAGCTAGTTTCCTAGTGAAAAATAAGAGCCATGCAAGTATAACATATTATTTTTCTTGGCGCTTGTAATATTGAAACACAAAGGTGATTATAAAGGATAACACTAATTCTGGGACCAGCCTACAAACACAGCTGAAATATGCCCTAATCTAGTCACCTTCATTCATCTATTTTTCCAACAAATATTGAGTACTTACATGTCAGACACTTAAAGGCACTGGGAGTTGTTCAGTGAGCAAAACAAAGAATGTTTAAGTCCATACACCCATGGACTTCCATTCTAATGGGAGAATATGTGAACAAGAACTATATACTATGGTGTTGATAGTGAGTTTTATGAATCATAATTAGGATAATAGTAAAAAAATACAAAGTGGTAGTAGTAAATAGTCATGTGACACTATATGCAAGTATCAAACCAAAAAATGTAACATCCAAGGGTGAAAGTCTTTTTAAAAGAAAGGGTTTATGATGCCATTGCTAATAAGACAAAAAAAAAGAAGACTGGTATCGGGGCATGGAGTCTAAGCCACCGGCAGCGTGACTAGGTAGGAAAGACAAGATGTCTGTCCTCCAGAATTTTGCAAGTGTTTTTATACATCAAGTAAGAAGGAGAAAGAGGTAAGCCATCATGACAGGATTTACGTTGGCTGTGGGCAAAGGGGATGGTAGAAGCTGAAGGGAGGCTTGTTCTGGGCCAGGTTCACAGAGTGTGTAAGGGAGAAGGGCCAGTGCCCATGAATTAGCTGTGGGCAGCAGACTGCAAGTTCATGTGTAAATAAGAAGTGGAGGCTCCCGGGGTTCTGTGGCTATTTTGATAATTGAGGAAATAGCCTCCTGGAAATTAATCCTAAATTTCAGCAGATGTACAAGAATGTGAGCACTCTTTTTTCAGAGCTGATCCACAGCTATTAGCAGGCTAATTCTTATGTCTCTTTCTCTCACTTTCTGGCCACTGTAATTTTAATTTAGAGCGTCTCAAAATTGTTTCCGTATCACCAGGTATAATTGATGTTCTTTAACATATTTTTATTTTTAATCTATTTATGTGAAAGATACAATTAGTATTTCCATTTTATAGCTGAGGGCAATGAGGCACAAAATAACTTGGCTAAGCTGATAGTTATTAAATGGCAGAGCTAGAAATCCAAGGATATTGGCCCCAGAATTTGTGAGAAATGAGAATAAGGCAAACTAAGGTGGATTAAGAGAGGTGGAGCATGCGCTGTTTTATATCGTGATCTGGGAAGATTTCCCTAGTGACAAGATATGTGCTGAGAAATGTGAGGGGCCGGTGCGAGCACACCATGCAGAGGTAGCAGTTGATACACAGGATTAAGGAGAAAACTGGCAGGAGTTGAAGTCAAAGACTTGGTGGGGGCCGCAAGAGTCAGATCATGAGGGCCTTACAGGCCGTAGTGAAGTGTCTTGAATGACAGGGGAAGTCATTTGCATTTTGAAGAGAAAGATGGCCTTATCCACTTTAAGCATTAAAAAGACTGCTATGTGATGCGGACACCAGCCCGCAGTGTCTGCATCATTATGGATGAAATGAGACATTCACACAGATTACTGAGTCCAGTGGAGGAAAAGGGACAGCATGGCTTTTCTCTCAGAGCAAAAGCTGTGGCCCTTGCCATGACCAGCCTTTATCGGGTTTCTCAGCACGTTGCATGATGGTCCTCATTTACTATGCACGGGTTGCTTTAGGTGGTTTCCTTTTACAGAAAACAAAGGAGCCAATGCCTCTAATCACCTCACAGAAGAGGGATATTTTGCAAATGAAAAGGGCAAAAATGGTTAATCTCCTCCTTGGAAGGTTTAGCATGGATTTTAGGAAGTTACTCTGCAGTAAATGTTTGCCACTGGGGGCTGGGCCCATAGCACACAGAATGGTCTCCCTACAGCTATGTGTAATTATGTGGACAAGAAATAAACATAGAAGAAGTGACACCTTTAAGACTATAATAGTGGGGGGTGGGCTGGGATGGGAGTAAAAGAAAGAGAACTGTACTTGAACAACAATTAAAATCTTAAAAATGTGAAAAAAAAAAGACTATAATAGCGATTCAGGTAGAGATGATGTGGTTTGGACTGGGTGATAGCCGTGAAGATGGTAAGGTGAGAGGTGGTCAGGTTCTGGATACACTTGAAAGCCCGTGTGATTGGGATGAGTTGAAAGAATAGACGTGCTGAGTGAGACAAAGGGAGCACTCCATAAACTCTAAATGTTTTCATTTAAGCAACTGGAAAACAATGGAGGTGCCATTTAGTGAGGTCTAGAATAATAGGCGAGAAAAGAAGTTTAGGAAGCTCTTTTGTGAACGTGAGATTGATGGCATTATTGGACGTGCAAGTGGAGATACCAAGTGGGCAGTTGAATTTTCATGGCTGGAGTCAAGAAGAGAGAATGAGGCTGAAGTTGTATTTCTAAGCTATGAACATATTACGTCTATCTTAATCGCTGGGACATGATAATATCACCTAGGCAATAGCATAGATAGACAGAATTGAAAGTGTTGGCATGGCTGAAATTGTGTGTACCTAGAAAGAGCTGCACCAAATCATAAATTAAGGACCAGGCCAACTGGCAGCAGATTGCCCATGTCTGAGTATAAAAAGAGAGGAAAAAAGCCTCTTTCTCTTGTTTCATCATTGCTGACCTACCCTAGGGCCTTTAACTAGGGCATGGCGGTTGTGGAATCAACAGAATAGGCCTCGCACCTCACCCAGAGGAGCAGTGGTGGTTACTGCCATGAAAAATAGATGTCTGCTGAAGATTCAGACATGTAGGAGCAATTTTGTGTTTTTATTCCAATAGGACAACACATTGATTCAAAGATATAGGCAAGAAATTTGTGATTCTCCAAAATATTTTGTGAAACTTTCTGAAAAAATCGGCAAATGAATGACTAGAGTCATTGTACTTTAGAATGTAATGTTAATGTAAATTCAGTAATAATCACAGCTTATGTAATCTATAATATTGTCAGCAGTTCATAACTTGTTAGAGACTTTGGTTTTTACAATTCAAAATTCTTACAGTAGTCACATTCCTTTCTTAACTTTTATTTTATATAGTTTTTCTAACTCATTGTAGACAGATTGTAGAAAGACATAAAGGTGTCATCTAATTGTTTAAAGTAGCTTAAATTGATCTATTAATGCATTGATATTTTTTTTCTTTAGATATTCACTTTGCTCTTTTATTTATTTTGTTCATGTTTCAAATAAAAGAATGGCACAGTAGTAAAACGATGTTATGTACATCTGGGTTTATTCTTTGTTTGGATAATGGCTTATGGCAGTAGAATGTTCTGTTGCTGACAGTCATTTGTGAACGTGAGCAGGAAGGCCCCCTGCAGACCCGCACTTAGCTCTGCCTGCATCATTGTGATGTGCATTTGTGAAGATGCTCTGACTTCACGTTTTTATTTTTAAGTCTTGCAAAGAAAGGGGAAGAGCTGCAAGTCTATCCAGGGCATGTGGAGTGAGGTGCGAGGTCTCTCTAAGAGATAGTCCATTCACCTAAAGCTACCTGAGGAACCTTGGGTCACATAAAATCCCTGCATTCTAACCAGTCTTCAAGTTGTTAAATGTCTTTCTGCAGCACTGTCTCTTTGAGAGCCCAGGCAATGTTAGGTATTACCTAGTAGTCGTATATTGGTATAATAAAAAGAAAATAAGGATCCAAAAAAAAAAAGTAAAAGAAGAAGCATTGAAAAGGAAATCCAAAGGAGAAACTAATACAGAGGCAGAGGGTAAGGAAGTGATTTTCTAGTACTTGCTCTGCTGCTAATTGTGCAACTATGGCAGGTCAGGAAATCCTGTTCATTTACCATAATAACCTGCCTAATGAGGTGTTATGAGATAATATATAAAATTGCTTAAGCACAATATAAAAATGCCGAATAAGTTTACTCAGGGCATAGCAATGCAACATAATTACATTCTTAATAATAAAAGCTTCCTTTCAACCAGCACATTATGTACCTCTTTTAAAATTGTTAACAACTTGAATGTTCAGAAACAGCCATCCTCGGTTGATTAGTTCATCAATGAATCAATTAGTTAAGAAAAATCATGTGTGTTTTGATTTAACATACGTCACTTTGTGTCTTGTTCAGTGGTCTCCCACAGAACTCTCACCACAGTGGCTCAGAGGCACGGCGCCGTCTCTAGGCTGACGCTTCCACTGGAACAATGCTGTTCCCTTCGTAGGCGGCCAGGTTGAATTTCTTTAGTGACTGAGTGCATCAGTGTTCTGGAAAGCTTTAACAAGAGAAGAGTCTCTTTATTGGCAACACCCTAAAATTATTACAGAGCTACTCCAAACTCTGCAAAATCCCCACTATTCATTCTATAAATTTCTTCATTGTTTACTGCATAATAAGCTAATCATAAGCCAATAAACAGTACAAAACAGATTCCAAGTATTATTGACCATGTTAATTTTACCACACTTAGATTATGCAAAGACAAAATATAAATGCCTACATGAGGAAATAGAAACTCTTCCTTAGGTAAAAGTATATTTATTTAAAAGTCTGCAGTTTTAATTTACTTTTAGTATATCACTTAGCAAGAAAAAATTGTATTTTATGTAGAAAATGTGTCAGTTTTTTAAACTTAATTCTAAATTACATCAGACTAATTATGTTCCAAGTAAGCCAGATAAAGCTGATCATGGCTAAAAAAAAAACCTGAATATTTTACTCTGCCCATGTCATTAGCAGAAGCATGTATGAAAAGTATTCTACACCCATACACACACAAACACACATATAAGGCACCGAGGTAACTTTCAAAAATTGGGATGTGCAGAAGTATTCTAGATAAAATCAACTGAGACTTTTGTAAGTCTCTTGGTAGACAGAAGAACATGATAAAATTCTTAATACATGCACAGGAAGTTCACTTTTTATTTTTGGTATTGATTATAACTGGTGTTTTATTGTTCTCTCACTTACAAAAACCCTTGCTCCACCTTCTGCCCCAACACTTTCATATCCTTTTAGATGAAAAATCCCTTCCTGCCCCTCTTAACATGTAGCCACAAAGGTGGAGAAGTCCTGGAAGTCTGGCTGGGAGGAGGCATGTCTCTGCCAGAAACCAGCACTTGCGTTGGGAGATAACCCACTTGCTCATGTCAGTAGCATGCATCCTCTTTGAAATGAGGATTTCTCTTGGCAATGACAGAACCCAGTGTAGTGATACACAAAAGTTGTTTAGGCTTAGGTAGTCTATTCAAATGAACTCTTGTAATACCGCATAATTTCTTGATGAGGTCTGCTGTATTGGCAATATATTCTATTCCCTTTCAAAATGAAGAGTAGTTTAAATTATGAGTATCTTACCAAGGGTAGAAAATATATATGTGGGAGCTAATTATTTTTTATTAACAAGCTGTTTGTCAGTTTATTCACTGGTCACCTGATAGGAAGCCAATGTCTAAGGGAGTGGGAGAAAAGACGGTGATAATGAAGAATTAGGGAGAACATGCGGTAGAGAAAAGAAATCAATAAATGTTTAGACTCTAAGGGATTCTGGGAAGGGGTTAGACCAATGGAGAAGACAGAACAAAGGGAAGAAGTGAATAAAGCCGAGTGAAGAACAGTTTCACCTGCTTAAGAATATTGTCGAGAGCTTGCTTCCTACGCTGAGTCTAGCCTGTGAAGCCTGATCATAAATAGACATGAAGCCATGTATTGAACAGCTGGCATATATTTTTTTTGATGCTACTAGGCCAAAGAAATATCTATTATCATTGCTAAAGCGTTTTCTTTCTTCAGCTACTCTCCTTGATTTCTAAGCTAAATATCCCAAGTTAATTCTCAGACTGAAGATTTTTGTGTTGACTCTTGACATTACTCAAGTGCTTTATGCATTTTTAAAACAAATTTCTAAATTACATGTTCAAACTTTTCTTTTACTTCTTGCACCAGATGATGAATCTGGCAAAAGTATTGGAGCAATTAAGTTCTACTAGCCTATTTAATAGTGTCTCAGTAAAAGTGCTGTGGGCTTCATCGTTTCAGTCATTTTTAACTGCATTGTACAAGTCACCACGGATTACACTGTGAAGAGCTGCCTCCTGGCTGTGGTCTAAATGACTGACAATAGCAGGCCTTTCTCTATAATTTTGTTATAAGTAACAGCTGTGTTCCTAGTGCAACAATACAAACTTAAAGCCACCCAGAGAGTTATTCTCCCAAATAACCTATTTACAGGAGATCTGAATCTGAGCTACAAAGGTGTTTGTTTGTTTGTTTTTTCCCAAATCAATAAATGGTTTTTATTGCATCTGTAAAATAATGCAAATAAGTGTGAAGAATCATTCGGAATCTTCCTGTTTCTATAGATGGACAACTTAGCTCTTATTCATCAGCCTGCTGAACTGTTCCTTTTTCAGAAACATAAATACCATCCAAACATTTTCCGGTACCCTGTTTTTAACTACTGTGGCTTGCTGAGTCAAAGCAGCTGAATTTAATACAAGTTCAACAAGTTCAATGTTGTTTCCTTCAAGAATCAACTCATCTTCCTGGGCTTGAGATACTGAACAAGCAAAGTCTGACCTCACCTGAACCCTGCAGGTGTAATTTTTTGTCCAAGAAATTTCTGATTTGAACAATAGAACCATTCTCCTGAATAATGACATCGATGGGGAAGTGAGCGTACACAATCTCATCTTGTAATGAATGGAAGCCCCGTCTAACATCCTTCATCGAGTTCTGTGCCTGACTTCTGACAGTGCAAACAGTGGCCGGTTCCTTTCTATTTCCCCACCATTTGTTAACCAGGAGCTTCTTCTTTTTCTTTCCAAGGACACTGAGTTTTACACTGAGGTGACCAAAGTCTCTTCACAGGGTGCCCCTGGGCTCCTTCACAATAACTGTGCACCCCTGCAGAATGATATGGACATTTTCTGGGATGTTGACAGTTGTTGCTGAGAATAGTCTTCATCCTTGCAGTACATGTGGCCAAGAGAGAGCTTCTTTCCTTGTTTGTTTTTTGTTTTTGGTTATTTAAATGATCTCTAAAATTAGTGTACTTTGTCATTTCAGTGTTGGAAGATATTATACACATGTCTAAAGACTGTAGGATGGAATGAGTCAAATCCTTAAGATTTCCAAGAGCATGATATTGCTCGTCACCTAAATCTTCTGACAATTCTCAACTCAGGTGACCAAGTGGATGTGGATCAGAACCTATACACCTAAGGGTAGGGTGGCATGGGTGGCAGTGTGGGAGTCTCTGCTCTGCCCCCTGTGCCAGCCCCACTGCAGTTTAATAATTGCTGCTGCTGATTATTTAATTGCTCATCTTAATATGCATGCTATGGTGACTTTCCCTTAACACTATCTTCAGTTCTTTCATCTGAACTTCAGATGTGATTGGCTCTGATATATACAGTTATTAAAATGGAAGCAGAATTAATCTGTCATTAAATCTTGCAACAAATCATAGTTTTAAAAGGCTAACATATTAGCACAGCTCAACATGTTTTACAAATGACTGAGTCAATGCCAGTTCTTCCACTGTTTTTCTGAACAAACTGAGCAGCTTATATAAACAGTCAGTGATACTGGCTATGCAGCCTTGGGAAGTCCAATCTGTCTTCCTCTGATAGCAGGAAGTGTGAGGTTGTTATAAATTCACATAGTACCAACTTATGGATTGGCTACTACCAGATGATCCATCTCTTTAATTGGGTATCTTTTCAAGGTGGAGTTACTGATACATTCTGCTAATTATGACTGGCTTCAATATTTCATTGTACCATTTCCATATTTCATTTCCCTGATAATCTGGTTTCAAATCTCTCTGTGTCTATTTGCTAGTTTCTTACATATTTTTCTTTCATTATTACAAATCCCTTAGCCCCATTCCAGCCTATCTAGTTTGCTTTTTTATTATCAAGGCATGAATTAAAATACTTATTCCCTGTAAAATAGGAATGTTGTTAGCATGTGGTTCTTTGAATTATTGTTAGATGAATGATAATGATGCATATTAGTTATTGTTAAAATTAAATAAAAAACAGGGGCTGGACTTGAAAATTTCCCTGAGCAGACAAACCATTTAAACCACATCAGTGAAACTTAATTGAGATTTTTAGGCAAAACAAGCAAAACTTAACTTGGCCACTTCTTGCAAATGCTTCTGATAATCACAAAAGAAACATGTCATTTTCCTAAAAAATGGTTATTAACCAGTCGCCGCCATCTGGAAACTCCTGTTTTAATAACCAGTCATTGTAAAGGTAATGTACTATTTCTGAAATGTTGGTAGTACTTAACACAGGACCCCATCACTGAAATGTCTGCAAATGCTTGCTATTATTAGTTTTATTTTTGTCATAATAATAGTTATTTCTGTGCATCTCATACCTGGCTTTCCTCATCTCCAGCTATGGTTTTCACAGAGTCCTGGCTGAGCACAGATCTCACCAAGGTCCCCTCTGGAGCCACCTTGAGTTCTAATACCTAGCTGCCTCCTTCCGATTCTGCCTTGGACTTGATGGAATTCTAGTCATAGTTCCACTGTCAATCTCATTTATTTGAGGGGGAAATGGGAGGCAATATCTATATTGTACCTGCATGACAGGCAAACAAACAATGAAGATTTTAGATATTTAATGATTACTATTAGGTATATTACTCTTTAGATATTTAATGGTCACTATTAACTGAAGTACTTCTCTGTTTTTGAGTCCATATCCTTGATAGGAAAGCATTTACCATATTCAATCAAAACTGTATTTGGAATGTCTTCTTAGACTTTATAACCTTATCAGTATATAACCTCAAATATAAAGAATACTGCTTGTTAAATGAAATTTTCCTTACTAAAGGTTTAATGAGTCTAGTCCTGGACTTTCCAATATAGCAGACACAAATGTCTATTTGAATTCAAATTTAAATCAATTAAAATGAAAGGAAAACAAAAAATAGTCTCTCAGCCATAGTAGCCACATTCAAGTGTAGCATCATCACATGTATATCGTGGCTACCATATTAAATAGGAGAGATATAGAACATTTCCATCATCATAGAAGTTCTGATGGACACTGCTGGTCTAGAGAAAATTAGCCAATATGCTATTCTATCTAAGGTAGAGGCCTCAAAACTCACAGTACAAAACAAGCATAGGGCCATTTGTACTAGAAACTGGCCTTAAAGGTGTCTGAGACCTAGCAACCAGAACAGAGACTAAGTATCTATTCCTTTAAGGGTTGGGTATATTTTTTCCTGGGGTCATCAATTCAGTTCACCATTAACGAATTCTCTGTCAGACTGATGCTTCTTAATTATGAAGATTCACACTTACCTGTGTCAGTAAGTCTGTTCATGGCACAAATTAGAGACCTTGAAAGGTAGCGGGCTGTCTCTGGACACATGTAGATGCTTGTTGGTATTTTATTGCTCCAAATATTGACTAAATTCTCAGCTATAAGAAGAGCTGACAGCTTAACCCAACAAATCTACCAATAAACTGGAAAAATGTGGTCTCCTGAACCTAATTATTTAATACAAATTTGGACAGAGTGAAGTATATAGTGATCAACTCAGTCAACCCAGATGCCTTCGGTGATGCATCCTAAGATCAGAATGGTTATTTAACCCTTAAAGAATTATTTCTGCTCTTTATATATATTCTTTATATATATAAAGAATATATACCTGCTCTGATTGGTTAGTGTTCTTGCCATACTGGTCATTAAATACCATCATTTGAATATCATCCTTGCTCAAAAGTCCGTTTGTAGAACTCTCATAATGCCTACCTTTACCTTTACCTTTAGAAAATTCTTTGGCCTGTTTTGTTTCAGAAGTCTAGAAATCAAAACTGATATTACAAAAAATTAAGATAGTCAATAAGGTTTAAAAACTTTAAGCTTCTGCAAAATGAGAAAAGGAACGGTTATTCACTTTTAATATTATATAGTCAAGTAATGCTATTAAAACAGTGGAATTGGAAAACCCCATTATATATGGTTTAAAAAGTCTCAAGACCAAATTGTCAATTATTCCTCCCTTTGAGAAACTCCTTTTTTTAAAATTATATCATTTGCTTAGACACTTCTAGTTATAATAACTGAAAAGGAAGTACACTTTATAAAAAATACATTTTCCTAATTAAGAAAATAGTACATGTTTACTGCACAAATTTCAAAAAACACAGTAACATACATGGTAGAATCGTATATTAAGATGCTAATATGTATTTTGTTTTTAAAATATTCCTCACTCAATAATCCAAGAGAACCATTAGAACTTTTGTTTTCCCTTACTCAAGAAAGTTTTCTGTTACCGAGCTGAAAGTAGAGGTTGTTTATAGATAGTTTTCTTTTCTGGATTTAGTGTTTTGAAATTCTGAGCTGTTGGGGCAAAAAGTTACTCTTGGGAAACAAGATAGCCCTGGCTGGTGTAGCTCAGTGGGTTGAGCTTGGGCCTGCAAACCAAACAACTGCAGTTCGATTCCAAGTTAGGGACATGCCTGGGTTGCAGGCCGGTTCCCAGCAAGGGACACACAAGAGGCAACCACACATTGATATTTTTCTCCCTCTCTCCTCCCCTCCCCCTCTAAAGATAAAGAAATAAAATCTTAAAAAAAAAAAAAAAAACAAGACAGATGAGTGTTTATAGAAAGAAAGAAGTGCCTGCAAGGCTCTGAAAGATGACAAATACAAGGTCTTGGGTTTGAAAGAGATTGGGGCACATGACAATTTTTTTGCAGTACCTTAAGAAAATGGGGCAGATCTAGTTAAGAATTACCATGGTTTAAAATTATTCTGAAACCACAGAAAAAGAGAGCTGTCAGATTTCAAAAGACAATGGAGACATGCAATAGACATCTTTTTAAAAATATTCATTTGATCTTTTAAATTTTTTTTCAATTGAAGTTGGCATCGATGTTATTTTGTATTACTTTCAAGTGTATAGTATAGTGGGTAGATAATCATATACTTTACAGACTGATCCCCCAATATTTAAAGTACCAACCTGGCACCATACATACTTATTACAATATTACTGACTATACTCCCTATGCTGTACGCTACATCTTTGTGACTATTTTGTAACTACCAATTTGTACTTCTTTTTTTATTGTTGTTCAATACAGTTGTCTCTATTTGCCCCCTACCACTCCCCACAACCCCAGCCATTCCCACTTCCCACCCTTGATCTTACCACCCTGTGCTTTCATCCATGTGTCCTTTATACATGTTCCTTGATGAATCTTCCCCTATTTTCTCCCATTATCTCTCTCCCCCTTCCCCTCTGGTTACTGTCAGTTTGTGGTTTATTTCAATGTCTCTGGTTATATTTTACTTGCTTTTTTGTTTTGTTGATTAGGTTCCACTTAAAGGTGAAATCATATGGTATGTGTCTTTCACCACCTGGCTTATTTCACTCAGCATAATGCTCTCCGGTTCCATCCATGCTGTCACAAAGGGTAGGAGCTCCTTCTTTCTTTCTGCTGCATAGTATTCCATTGTGTAAATGTGCCATAGTTTTTTATCCACTCACTTACTGATGGGCACTTAGGTTGCTTCCAGCACTTGACCATAGTAAATTGTGCTGCTATGAATGTAAGGGTGCATGGGCTCTTTTGAATTGGTAATTCAGGATTCTTAGGGTATAATCCCAGCAGTGGAATTGCTGGTCAAAAGGCAGTTCCATTTTTAGTTTTGTGAGGAAATTCCATGCTGTTTTCCACAGTGGCTGACCAGTCTGCACACCCACCAACAGAATGCGCTAGGGTTCCCTTTTCTCCACATCTTTGCCAGCACTTGTTTGTTGATTTGTTTATGATGACCATTCTGATTGGTGTGAGGTGGTATCTCATTGTGGTTTTAATTTGCATCTCTCTGATAGCTAGTGATGCTGAGCATCCTTTCATATGTCTCTGGACCCTCTATATGTCCTCCTTGGAGAGGTGTCTGTTCAGGTCTTTTGTCCATTTTTTAATTGGGTTGTTTGTCTTCTTGGAATGGAGTGGTGTAAGTTGTTTTTTCATATTTTGGAGATTAAACCCTTGTCTGAGATATCATTTGCAAGTGTATTTTCCAATACCCTTGATTCCCTTTTCATTTTGCTGATGTTTTACCAAAACCTGAGATTAGAAGGGCTTCTCAAATGTATTATGCCAAATCTTTATTTCTTCCTTTGTATACCAAACTTCATAGGATCTTCACACAGCTTGTCGTAGGGAGTGGTGGTAATAATAATTGAGGTAGAATTTCTTATCAGCCAGAAATGAGGCTTGGAATTAGAATCAATTTAATTAAAATAAGTAATACAATTTTTTTATTGTTGACACTATTATAGATGCCCCCCTCACCCAACCCCCACTCCCCTCCCCTTGCGTTCACCATACAGTTGTCTGTGTCCATGAGCTATGCATGTATGTTCTTTGGTTATCTCTTCAGTTTCTTTCCTCTAGTCCCTCCCTTGCCCCTCCCCTGTGACATCCATCTGTGTGTTCTGTGTACCTGTGCTTCTGATTCCATTTTGTTCATCAGTTTATTTTGCTCATTAGATTTCACATAAAAGTGAGATCGTTATGTGGTATTTGTCTTTCTCTGACTGGCATATTTCACATAGCATAATAATTTCAGGGTCTGTCCATGCTATTGCAACAGGTAAGAGTTCCTTCTTTCTTACAGCCATTAAGTATTCCATCATGTAAATGCAATACAGCTTTTTTATTCACTCACCTACAGATGGGCACTTAGGCTGTTTCCAGATCTTGGCTATTATAAATAATGCTGTTATGAGCAAAGAGTTGCAAATATAATTTTGAATTGGTATTTCAGGATTCTCAGGATATTTTCCCAGAAGTGGGAATACTAAATCAAAAGGCAGTTGCATTTTTAATTTTTTGAGGAAACTCTATGTTTTTCACAGTGGTTGCACGAGTTTGTGTTCTTACCAACAGTGCATGATGGTTCCCTTTTCTCCACATCCTTGCAAGCACTTGTAGTTTGTTGACTTATTAATGGTAGCCATTCTGGCAGGTGTGAGGTGATACCTCATTGTGGTTTTAATTTGTATCTTTCCAATGATTAGTGACATTGAGCATTTATTTATATATCTATTGGATATTTGTCTGTACTCTTTGGAGAATTGTCTACTCAGGTCTTTTGTCCATTTTTTAATTGGATTTGTGTGTGTGTGTGTGTGTGTGTGTGTGTGTGTGTGTGTGTGTTAAGTTGTATAAGTTCTTTATATGTTTTGGAAATTAGCCCCTTATCAGATATATCACTGATGAATATGTCCTCCCATTCACTGGGTTCCCTTTTCATTTTGTTGATAGTTTCTTTTGCTTTAGAGAAGCTTTTTAGTTTGATGGAGTCTCATTTGTTTATTTTTTCTTTGTTCCCTTGCCCTAGGAGATATATTGGCAAAAATATTGCTCCTGAAGGTGTCTGAGATTTTATTGCCTATGTTTTCTTCTAGGGTTTTTATGGTTTCACAACTTACATTTAAGTCTTTAAGCCATTTGAGCTTATTATAGTATATGATATAAGCTGATGATCTAATTTCATTTTTTGTATGTACGTGTTCAGTTTTCCCAGCTTCATTTATTGAAGAAACTGTTTTCACTCTATTGTATGCTCTTTCCTGCTCCGTCAAATATTAATTGACCATAAAGGCATGGGTTGATTTCTGGGTTCTCAGATTTGTTCCATTGATGTATATGCCTTTCCTGTGCCAGCACTATGCTGTTTTGATTACAATAGCTTTATAGTATAGTTTGATATCTGGTGTTTCCATACCTTCAACTTTGTTCTTTTTTCTCAAGATAGCCGAGACTATTCGGGGTCTTTTCTGGTTCTGAATAAATTTTTGGAATATTTGTTCTAGATCTGTGAAATATGCCATTGGTATTTTAATAGGAATGTCATTGAATCTATAGATTGCTTTGGGTAGTATGGACATTTCAATGCTGCTAATTCTTCCTATCCATGAATAGGGTATATGCTTCCACTTGTTTGTATCTTCCTCTAATTTTTTTCTTCAGTGTGTACTTTTCAGGTCTTTTACCTCCTTGGTTAAATTTATTTCTAGATACCATTTTGTTGTTCCAATAATAAATAGAATTGTTTTCTTATTTTCCATATGTAATAATTCATTATTGATGTATAGAAATGCCATCAATATCTGAATATTAGTTTTTATGTTACCATACTGCTTTGCTGAATTTATTTATTATATCTAGTATTCTTTTGTTTTCTATGTACAATGTCATATCCTCTGTGAATAATGCCAATTTTACTTCCTTTCCTCCTTTCCAATTCAGATGCCTTTTATTTCATCTTCCTGCTGATCACTGTGGCTAGGACTTCTAATACTATGTTAAATAGGAGTGGTGAAAGTGAGCATCCAGCCTTATTCCGGATCTTAAGGGAAACACTTTTAGTTCTTCCCCATTGAGTACAATGTTGGCTGCAGGTTTATCATATATAGACTTTATTATGTTGAGGTCTGATCCCTTTATTCCCACTGTGCTGAGTTTGTTTTTTATCATAAATGGGTCAAGTGTGATGTTTCTCACATATATCCATTGGTGGAGTTAAACTATATACTCTATGTACAAAACAGAATCTAAATCTTAAGGTTCATGGGTCTAGGTCTATTCTAAGACTAAAATATAAGGAAAAGAACTGAAAATGATATAATTGTATTATAAAGATGAGTATAAACTGAAAAACATTTTTCCTAAAGATGTTTCTCTTATAGTAATGAGAGCAAAAAATATAATGAGGGCTAATATGTTATTTAACTAAGAATCTCTGTCCTTTTTACATATCCATTATTGGCCATTAGTAAATGAAAGCAAGTTTGAATTTCAAAAGTATGCTCTCAGAATCCAGCTTACATTTTCCATATATATGTAATATATATATACACATTATATATACTGTATATACTATATAAAATATATATAAACAAAGCTACTTAAATAGAATTTTGCTTAAATGTTAAATTTATTTTTGTGGAATTATTATGCAAATAATTTATAATTTGATTCAGCTTAATGTATTTAGAGAAAAAAGTATATAATTCATGCTTTGTTCTTCTTCCTTTTCTGGAAGAAATAATAGTTCTAAACTTCTGGCAAACTCCCAATCCTTCCAATTGCTGTTCCAATTCCAGGTAATTTTAAAAGTTTAGTACTTGTGCCCTGGCTGTGGTGTAGCTCAGTGGATTGAGCACGGGCCTGTGAAGCAAAAGGTCGCTGGTTCGATTCCCAGTCAGGTCACATGCCTGGGTTGCAGGCCAGGTCCCCAGTAGGGGACACATGAGAGGCAACCACACCTTGATGTTTCTCTCCCACTCTTTCTCCTTCTCGTCCCCTCTCTAAAAATAAATAAGTTAAATATTTAAAAAAAGTTTAGTACTTGTTTCAGAGATCATATGAAAGAAAATACAACATGGGATAAATGTGTGTGCTAGGTGTGTGAGGATGATTCAAGCTGAGTTAGCAGGAGAGATCTCTCATACAAGGCTTGTCCAGAAAAGTCCAGCCATTGTTACTATAATGAAAACAGTTTATGTGACATCAATGTAACCTGGCAGCTGAGGAGAGTGGACTGTATTGCACGAGTGTGAATAGTGACGACTTATCTGTACTAGTCAGTGGGTGTGGTAGATACAGTTGAGTGAGTGTGTGTACTGTGTGGCCATTACATTCAAAATGACTGAGCAAGTAGAGCAATGAATTTGCATCAGATTTTGTGTTAAGTTCAAACATTCCTCCATAGAAACTATTCAGATGATTAAGAAGGCAGCAGCTATGGGCACCTGGTGATTGGTAGCTTCATCACAACAGTGTACCCACTCATGCATCACATCTCATGCAGAAATTTTTGATGAAAGATCAAATCACCCAGCCCCACTGCAGACCAGATTTGATAGCCTGTGGCTTGTGGCTTTTCCCAAAACTAAAATCATCTTTGAAAGAGAAGTGATTTCTGACTGTCAGTGAGATTCAGGGAAATACGACAGGGCAGCGGATGGTGACTGGGAGAACTGTGTGAGGTCCCCAGGCGCCTACCCTGAAGGGGACTGAGGCATCATTGTCCTATGTACAATGTTTCTTATGTCTTGTGTCTTCTTCAACAAATGTCTCTATTTTTCATACTGTACAGCTGGATACTTTCTGTACCGACCTCATACCCATTTGTCCATATCAATACTTCAAAGCTCAAAGTCTGTACTGTGATTTATTCTATAATGATGAAAGAAAGTGAAAGTCTCCTTTTCCCAACAGAAAAAAAAAATGTCCCTATGTGTGAGTTACCTGCAATAAAAAATGTGCCCTGTACAATAAGTTCACTTTTATTCTTTTAATCCTCGAATACTTAATTTGAAAATCAAAGCAGAACTCTGACCAAAATCAGATCTCCTTCTAGTGTTCAAAGTTGCTCTGCTCTACTATATATAGAGAAAGAAAGAAACAGAATAATTCCCTTTCCTTCTGACAAGTGACTTCATGTCCCTATTTGGCACTGTATTGCCACTATATTGGGAGACCCTGGCAACCACTACCTGAGTAGAAAACTCCCAGGCAGGCTCTCGAGCCAAGAGCACCAAAATGCCAGTCTTGACTCTGGGAAACAACTGCTCTTCTCTTTGTGCATGTTGATATAATGGAAAAAGGCATGTTGGTTCCATTCCAAAAAGCGAGTATTAATGCCATGCAGCTGGTAGGAATTATGTTCCTTCTTGAGATGCTGGGTTCCCTGGTAGCATATGTTTTTCATCTAAACCCAGCTGATTTCACATGTTACAATTGTATAATGAGCATATACGCTTATAACGCGCCCCCATAACTCCTGAGTTGGGGGGGGATAAACATTATCCTTTTGTCTCTTCTCTGCTTTGTTCTGAGCCTATTCTCAAAGTAGTGCCACCTTTCTTTTTAAGAACTCCAATTTAAACGTGTCTGTTTGTCAAAGCCACGGTGGTGTTAGAACTTGTCAGTGCACACCATGAGGGGAGACAAGGCAGAGAAAGTCTTAAAATCACCCACAAGGAAATCTATGCAGATGTATTCACCTTGAACCAAATGGTACTGCTGGGTTTCCAGGAGTTAAGTGTGAATTGCTTGAGGGGTGGGCAAAGTGGGAGCTTTTTGAAGATAAAATTATATTGATGGACTAGTAGCCCCCTCAGGGTTTTGCTATGGTTTTCCTTGGCTCATTATCAGGGGTAGCTGATTTTTTTTCTCCCACAGTTGTTCTTTTTTTTTTCCTGCAAAGAAATGTAATTTTCACATCTCGAGGTTCTTAACATCAGCATGGCATAATGGTACTAGCTACTGACACTTCGGTAGGATTAGCAATGAGCTTTCTTTCTGAACCATTATGTTTAAGAGTTTGGATATTTATATATTGGTGAAAATGTGGATTCTGATTTTTATCTAAAAGCATTTAAAAATCCTTAGTCACACGACTCTAAAGTTTCTCCAGTATACCAGAATATAGAGTTACGTTATTCATTATTGAGGAATAGTGCTGTAGTGGGCACTAGGCAAAGAGCAAGTCAAATAAAATCTCTTCAGCTAAGAAAACAGGGTAAGAGATGTTTTTCTGGAATATGTGTGGCATCACAAGGAATCATTTTGAATAACTAAAACTTACAAGTGATTTCATTTCCAGTGAGCATGAATCTCTTTTCAGGAGTTACAGTATGATATAATGGATTATTGTATTCTTGGTGACCATCTAAGTATTTCTAGGAAGTCTGGTGTGTTGCCACCCTTCAAGGCCAGGCAGGTTCATGGTATTCGTGCAGATGGAAAAATATTCATGGAGCCGTTGGGATGTCTGGCCTGCCTTTGTTCACAGGTGGGCGAGCCATGCATGCTGCAAGCTGTGTGTCTATCTGCATGTCTCATGTCATGGCCCCTGCTCCCCAGCATGGCACCCATTGTGGCACCTGTCCCCTTTAGTGTCTCTCATCATCATCATCCCCAGCAGGGAGTCCCTACCTGTTTAAGTACTATAGGGGAACAAAGCCAGCAAGATGCCAGAAATTATATAACACAACATAATTCTGCACAGACGAGCCCACTTCATGTTATGGGAACAATTTATCAGACCCAGTCTCAAGGGTATGAGAACACTAGTTATCAGATCCATTCAAGGCTATGGGAACATTGTTTTCCTCAGCTACCCAGACCCCTGGGTGAGGAAGCCAGACTGCCTCTACTTACCTTACATCTGGACTTTGTTCTGAGTTGTCCTGAGAAATCTGCTCTTCCAAATCTTTCCACACCTGAGTAGTAGAATTCAGGTTGTGACTTCAGGATGTGGTAAGTTTCTCCAGGTGAAGTAAGGCCATATTAATAAACATCCTTGCTAAAGAAACATAAATTGAAGGATGAAGGGAATTGTTTAAAAAGATAGAAGAAATAAATCCTCACCACTTTGTTTTCAGCACTTGTTAGGATTAAATGAGATGACAAGTTTAGCACAATGACTGACACACAACAAAGGTACAATAAATATTAGTTGTAATATGTGAATGTTAATACATATACATATTCCCTTCTGCATCTTCTTAATTTGGAACCTGTGCACACAAAATAGGTGGGGGAAAATGTCAGCTTTATTTCTGGTTAACTAAAAAGTAGACATGACTTTGACCTGCAGGCAAAAGGGCTTGCTAGAATTATCCTCAAGCCTTCTACATGTGTACACTGTGAAAACATATTCAAGGAGAGCTTGTGTGTACAGAGCAGATCTTCCTACCCAGGAATGCTCTCTCATACTGGTCTGGGGCAAAAAGAGAAAAAGAAGAAGAAGAATGAATCCCCAGTGATTGCCACATATTAATAAAATAACTCAAAAACATGGACTATGAATTTCACTCACCAATTTGCTGGAGTGTAACTCTAGTCAAAATTCCTCTATATAGAAATATAAGACAAAAGGGAAATAAGATCCACTCCCCCAAATTAACTTTTGTTATTTATTATTATTATTACCACAGATTTATGATAGCAATTATTTACTTGTTCAGCTAAAAATTAGGTGTAAAGAAAGTAAAATGTGTAATCTCCTGGAGATGAGGAAGAATTGCCCTTGGAAATAAGAAAGATCTAACACTCCTGTTGCATATATTACTTTGTTGTCATTTTTTTTGCACCATTTGCAAACAAACTCTTCCCTGCTTGCTGTCTTCTTAATTTACTTTCCAGCTGCCTGCTGCCAAGATTCATGATCCAGGAGGGATCGGTTCTGGTCCTTCTGAGTGAGTTCCCAGAGCACAACAAAGCAAACAGTCAGATTGAAACTTGCTTAACACTGGGGAGACCTTAAAAGTGATGAGTAGAAAAATGACCATGTGCTTTCACTTCAGGGACAAGTAGATGTGGATGTTAAATTCTGCAGCAGGAGAAAGGGGAGAGATGCCAGCAGGAGTAGGAGAAACCACATTGCCCTTCTCAGGTAGCAACACACAAGGAAGGTCAATTTCTAATGAAACTCAAGAGTAGAAACTTAATGCAGTAGTTTGGCATGAATGAAGAAAAGAAACGTGGCGTAGAGGACATTCCAAGAAAACTAAGAGAACTACAGCAAGGAGGCAATGAACTAACTCCAGCGTCTGTGGTAGGAGAGAAGTAATAGAACAGGAGATACAGAAATGGGTAGAGCTTTAAAAATGGAAGTTTTAAAGTGTGATTAAGGGAAACAAGAGTAAACTGACCAAATGTCTGTCTGTCTGTCTGTCTGTTTATGATTGTGGTAAAACACATAACATGAAATTTGCCATTTCACAGTATACAACTCAGTGGTACTTAGTACATTTACAATATTTACAGTCATTGCAACTGTCTAACTCTGAACCAGTTTCATCACCCCAGAAGAACACCCCATGGCCATTAAAGAGTCAGTCACTCTCCGTTCCCTCCTGCCCTGAGATTGACAGCCACTAGTCCTATGAATTTGCCTATTCTGGATATTTTGTATAATAGGTGTTATGGGTTAAATTGTCCCCCCACCACAAACGTATATATACAGAAGTCCTAACTCCCAGTATTTCAGAATATAAACTTCTTTGGAAATAGCGCTGTTGCAGATATAGTAAAGGTGAGGTGGTACTGGAGCAGAGTGAACTCTTGATGATTGTTGCCCTTGTCAGAGGAGAAGAGACACAGAAGTGCAAGCAAAGAATCCCCTGTGACACCACTGAGTGTCAGCTGCATCTGTAAGCCAAAATGCACAGAACTGCAAGCCAATCACAAGCTAGGAAGATGCATGGGAGGGTTCACCCCTCCAGATTTCACAGGGAGCACAGGAGTACCAATGTTTTGATCTCAGATTTCTGGACTCCAGAACTACAAAACAATTCATTTCTGTTCTTTGAAGCCACCTACTTTCTGGTGCTTTGTTTGGGCAGCCCTAGGTAACTCATACAATGTGTCCATACAATATGTGGTCCTTTGTGTCTGGCTTTGTTCCCCTAGCTTTCAAGCTTTATCCATGGTACTGCCCGTATTCACATTTCATATTTTTATATGGCTCATTAGTTTTCTGTTGTATGGATATACCGCATTTTATTTATACATTCACCAGCTCATGAACTAGCCTGACTTTTTAAAAGTTTTCTTTAAATTGCAAACATATAATAGCTTTAATGAATATAATGGACGTAACAATGTACAAAAAGTCTGAGATTTAAAAATCAGTGCACATAAAAGTCAATTTTAGTTCCACTGATTTAGAACTGACTTGAGATAAGACATTTCATCATTTTAATACTCTATAATGATTTATTATCACAAGAGGGAAAATATCTGCCATGCTTCCAGAATTGTTTTTAAATGAGTCATATTCATAATTAACTTTTTAAAAATTATTTTATTGTTGTTCAAGTACAGTTGTCTGCATTTTCCCTCCACCACTTCCCCTCCACCCCAGCCCTCCC
The DNA here is from genome assembly GCA_004027735.1 of Carollia perspicillata. NCBI lineage: Eukaryota > Metazoa > Chordata > Mammalia > Chiroptera > Phyllostomidae > Carollia > Carollia perspicillata. The sequence goes on along the minus strand of PVKM010002104.1, from coordinate 37,586 downwards.
CACCTCCCTCCCCTGATTCCACTCCCCTTGGTTTTGTCTATGTGTCCTTCGTAGTTGTTCCTGCAAACCCTTCCCCCCTCTCCCCCTATTATCTCATCCCACCTCCCCTCTGGGTACTGTCAGATTGTTCCTAATTCTTTTTAAGTCCAGTGCTACTTAATCACAGATTCATTCTAAGTATCTGAATTAAGATACTCCTAGTTATTCACTCTGTGTGGAGCACTATCTTAGCACACAGCACAGTGTATTATAATTGTTTATTTTGGTCAACAAAAAATAAGATTTAGGCTATAATAAAGAATAAAAAGGTTTTATTGGAACATCGAAGGGATTGCAATCTAGGACACAGATTCAATTAGGAACCTAAATTGTGTTCTAAGGGAAGCAAAGACAGGCAAGGTTTATAAACAGCAAAACCATAAGAGCTAATTCTCACTTTAGTCCTCCACAGAAATGAAGGATGTTGGGTGGGTCACTTGGGATTGTGTAGCACCATTATGCAAATGAAGGATGCTGACTGGGAAGTGAATTGGTTCCTTTCAAGGTGAAGATGGTCTTGTTGTCACATCGAAGAGGAAGTAAAAAGACCATGTCCGTCCATGTAGCAATCATGGATCCAGGATGTTTGTTGTTCAACCTTGAACTGAGTTTAGTAACAGACTGGCACTTAAAAACAGTTCTCAGAACTGAGACATGAGACATGCACAGGCCTCTTTTTCTCCACGGTCTTCTGACTCTGTTTTCTGTGACTCTTAGCAATGCTTATTCCATTTTATTTTCACCATTATTGTGTCTCTTCTCTTTAGGCTTTGAGAGTAAGTTCTATGCCTCATTAATTTTTGTATACTTTTGTAACCTTGACACATAGTGAGTTCTCAGCAGTTACAATATTTCTGATTGAATGAATAAATAAGTGAGTTAGCCTGGCCTGCTTTTCCCATTGGGAAGAACATCTTTCCACCACTTTCCTGAGCAGAGCATCTCTCAGCAGCAGTAACAAACTTTAGACCCACACTGGCTGGTGAAGTACTAGTGGTCAACTTCAAGCTGTAGGAGGCTGAGCCATGCTCACTTATTAGTATTTGTAGCTACAAGAAAGAATGTTTAATTAGCTTCAACTCTGACTTTTCTTTTTGCACATTTGCATCTCTGCTTCAGTTTATTTTTATATTAAGTTTAAACATGTTTAGCTAAAAATATACACTTACTATTGGAAATTCTTATTTTTCCCCAAATTACCACATTTTAAAGAAACAGTGAATTACTCATCAGGGGAACACATAGCTTCTTTGGGAAAGCCTGTGGTTGCCTAGAAATTCAGTATCAAATTAAGAAAAAAAAAAAAGAAACCCATTATACCAGGTGTGTCAAACTTATTTCCACTAGGGCCTCATCAACCTCAACAGTTGTCTTCAAAGGGCTGAATGTGGAGCTCCTTGCTCCTAGTTAAGGAGTAGTTGCTTTTATACAACTCTAAAATTACATTTGGCCCTTTGAAGGCAACTGATGCTGATGTGGCCCCGGTGAAACCGAGTTTGATACCCCTGCATTATACAATCATCGAATCCATAGGTTTATGATGAGTTCTATGTAATGCACTGAACATTCACTGAATACCTACTCTGTGCAAGGCACAGGAATATAACCTGGGTGACATAAAAGGACACATATGACATGTCCATAGTGCCCAGAGTACTAGACAAAATAAACATCTATAGAATCAACCATAAGCCATGGCAGAATAGGCAGAATATAAGAGAGATTTAGCCTGTGTAGAGGTATAAACAGTGTATCATGAAGGCCCAGAGGAAAGCAGTTTAATTCTTTGTGAAGAAAACTGTCAGAATGTAAAGCTCCAAGTAATAATAGTTATTTGAGCTTATCTGCCTTGAAACATAAATGTCAAAAAGTAACTTGTACTAAATGATTAAATGCCTGTCATGTTCCTGCTTCTCACCTAAGAATTGAACGTACTTTTAACTTGTTTATTTAATCCTCATAGCCATGATTGGAGATAAAACTGCCATCATTTTACAAATCAAAAAGCAGAGGATCAGATAAACTAAGTAAATTTGTCTAATAAAGTCATATAATTTTATGAGGCAGACTAGAATTTAAATAAGAGTTAAATTTAAAACAAACTTCAAATCTAGATTTGTTTCTGTGTTACCTCATAGTTCCTTGGATTCTCCCAATAATAGTTACCACAGCCCCCATTTCTCTAGAACACTTCACAACTGTCTCATTGAGAGATAAAATATGTGATCGCAATGCTTAATAAACCCCAGTGAGTGTTAACAGTCCTCCTCTGGCTCCACCTCACTCAGGCAAGTGACAGACTGGCCTGAGCATATCATGTTCTTACACAATATACTTCGACATTCCTTCACCTGTCATCCTCACTTAAGATTTTATTTTGACAAAATCAAACAATCAATTTAAATGTGTGTGTGTATGTTCTTTGAGTAAACATGAAATAATTTAATATTAACTCCTCCTTTGGAACAGTATGATCTCAACTGAGGCTCCAATGCCAACACTGAATTCAGAATCTGACCTGGTGTCAGAAGGGAAAAGCATAGCCTTCAAGTCCAGTTTTTGTCCAGCCAGAACTCTGTGGGAGACATGTATCTGAGGAAAGGAAGAAGTAACCTAGAATGTGTTTTGTAAATACTGACTTCCAAACTGAAGGTCTTTTACCACGTTTTTCCAGCTCCTCTGTAAACACTGACAGTTTAAAATCTCACTTGATAAGCATTCTAAAATACTGAAAATATATGTTTAAGTAGAAGAAAATTGAAAGTCACAATAATTCTACTGGAACAACTACAACTTTTGGTACCATACAATTCAACATCATGAATCGTTGAAGCCTCTTTTCTCTCTCCTTTAATAAAGTTTTTAAAACACTCATCAGTAATTATAGTATGATTTCTCTTAAAATGATGTGGTCTGTCGAAATAATGCTAAATCTCTTTTCTGTGACTAGTACAGATGTTACTAATCAGCCTTGACACACTTTCTGGGATATCAATCCCCAAGAATCATCTTCATTAAACCAGGGCGTGTGTGCATGTGTGTGTGCGTGTGTGTGTGAGAGAGAGAGACTGAAGCATATTATCTTGATCTCCTATGTACATCTCTTCTCTTAAAGGTAAGTGACATTGAACTTCATTAGTTTCTATCTAGGCTTTTTTTTTAGGATTTTGTGGTTTTAACAGCAATTTACCACGATAACATTATATTATGAATTCTACTGCATTCAAAATGCATATGTACTGCTCATACATATGAGCTCATACATATGAGTATATAGTACATTGTACTATATAAAGGCTTCCCCCACTAAGTGAATGTTCTAGGGGCCCATCTGTATCAGTGTAACAAATGGCGTTGTGGGAGGCTGTGTTAGGTTTAGTGAATTTTTTTTGAAGACTTTCAGCGTCATTGCCTGTTTCGTGATGTGTGATTTATGAGCACACCTGTTCATACCCTGCTGAGTGTTCAGCAGTTTTGAACCAAAAATGGCATGACCCTCATGTCCCACCCTCCCTATTCACCTGATCTCACCCCAATCAAAATTGATGAGTTCAAAAACTCCTGAGCAGTGGAAAAAAGTCTCTATGGGCATATTGCATCAAATGGAGAGTACTTTAAAGTTGAAATTTAAATATTAAGGATAAACACGATTTTTATAAATTCCAGTTTTTTTGCGTCCCTCCTTATATATAAAAGAAAGATTAGATATGTTTGTCAGAGCAAATGTAGGAGACCCCATGAAGTTCAGGAAAGTGGTAAATCTATCTTTCAGTAATAATAAAGCATGTAATCAATGGGACAAAACGTGTCCCATTATAAGTTCAGAAAGCACACGTTAGAGCTATTATATATTTAGTACTCTTCAGAACAAACTTTTAAGAGAATATTCACTAGTCAGCTAAACTTCCAAGGTTTCCCACATTTCAGAAGCAATACAACATAGAATAGAAAGCTATTCAGTGTTTGCTTTGTTTTTTTCATTTTATTGTATTTTTCCAGTACCATTTAATCCATTTATTCCCCCTTACTCCCAGCAATCACCACACTGTTGTCCATGTCCACGAATCCTTTCTCCTTTTTGCTCCAACCCTCCATCCCCTAGCCTCCCCCCACCCATAGCCATCATCCTGCTCTCTATCCATGAGTCTTGCATGCTTCTTTTCATTGATGGAATTAACCTTGGTAAAATATTTTTAGAGAACAAATTTGGGTTATAGTGCAGTTTATTTGTGATCATTGTGCATTATAGGGGTGGGGAAAAATAGAGGAAAGAGAATTAACAGACCAAACAAATGCAAGTGGAAAGAACTTAAGATAACACATGTTAGTATTTCCTCCAAGTAGCTATATTAGCTATCAAGTTCACAGAATTTAATATATTCTACTCTTCCAAAAATATATCTCCTTTACAATGGTTTTGGGAATACAGGTTTATATAATCATAGCACAATTTAAGATGTTGTAGGGATTGTCATATTTTAAATGTATACTAGTAGTGAAAAATCCAGTTAAAGATGGAATCTGTCATATTCTAGTTTTAAATAAAACACCCAAACTCCTCTTGTATCACCGGGAATGTTAGAAAAAGTTTGTTCTTCAAATAAATTAGCTTCTATAAAATATTGAATATGAAATGAACATATACAATTGATCTAATATCCATGTAGAAACAAAAACTTAAAGAAAAATCCCAGTAATGTTATTGATAGTATTTTAGATAAGATCTATGTAAGACATCTTACAACAGAGTAAGAACTCATCTGTCTCTGGCCCCAAAGTACCTTGTGTTTATATTTGTCAAAGTGTGTACTGTATACTGCTACAGGCAATTCTTGCAATTAGGCATTGAATAATTCATTTTACAGCTTTATTCATACATATCTGTAGACATTAAACTGCACACATAGGAAGGGTGCACTTTGATAAGCACTCACCCCCAAACACCAGATAATGGGTACATCTATCACCCCCAAAGTTTCCTTATGTCTCTTTCTGCTTCCTCCTTCTCTTTTTTTGCCCTTGTCTATGAAGAAGTAAACTCTTGTTGGATTTCTCTCATAGTTTAATTTGTGAGATAGAATTGTATGGGAATGAAATCCCATAACATTCATTCTGCTTTGACTGGCTTCTTTCAAAAAGCATACTTATTTTGAGATTTACTCATATAGTTGCATTTGCCAGTACAGTTCTTTGTTATGTCTGAGTTCTGAGTAATATTTCTTTTAATGATTATGCCACAACTTATTTATCTGTTCATATGTTCATGCATATTTGTTTTTTTCTAAATAAAACTGTTATAAATATTCATGAACAAGGTTGATATGAATATATTTTTCTCTTTTTTTTGGATAAATACCTAGATGTAGAATGGCCAAGTCATATCATGGGCATCCTTTTATATTTTTAAGAATTTAAAAATTTTTCCAAAGTGACTTTACCATTTTAGACTTTCTAGTAGCAGTCTATGAGACTTCTACTTCTTCCACATAGTTATCAATATGTCATATAGTCAGGTTTTTGTTTTGCCATGTCGATGAGAATGTGGTAGTATCTCCTTGTAGTGTTAGTTTGCATTTCTCTAAAGACTATGATGGTTGAAAATGCTCATGCATTCATTTCTCATCCTTATACATTATTAAGTAGAGTATACATTTAAAAATTAGCATCTTTATTTTCTTTTTATTGTTGACTGATGAGAGCTCTTGACATATTCTGGATACAAGTCCTTCATTGGATATATTCAAGTTGTTTTTTGCAAATTATACTTGTCTTTTCATGTTCTTTATAGGTTGTCTTGGAAGAACAAAAAGTTTAATTTTGATAAAGTCTAAATTATAGTTTTTCTTTAATAGTTCATGTTTTGATATGATACTTAAAAATTATTTACCAATAACCAACAATTATTATTTTCCTATGATTTATTATAGAGGTTTTATCATTTTAGCTATTACATTTAGGTCTATGATCCATCTCCAGTTTATGTTTCAATTATCTTATCTTCAATTATCAATTACAAATGAAAATTTGTATTTTCAAAATATAGATTGCAGGTTTCAACTCTAGGCTTGGACGTTATCACTGCCATTTTACAATAAGAGAAGGAATGACAAACTTAAGATAATTGAAGAATAATCTTTTCCTTCCAAAAGCATCCTCAAGCTTTTAAGAATTTCAGAAACATAACTCAATATCCTGTGCCATAGCAGCCTGCTTTTGAGTTTGCCTGTTCTCAAGGAATAGGGGGTTTTGGCAGTTGCCACTGGGCTCTCTGATCACCGGGCATTGCGTCACACTGTATGGAGATGTCCGAAGTGCTCTCCCTTAAGTACGAGCACTGGTCATGCTCACTCAGATCCATGGAGGATTTATTTCCATGCATAGCAAAAATCAACATTCTTTTTTTGCCGATTTAAACAACAGACCAATGTCTGCTCTTGCACTTGATACAACTGTGCAATTAATGTTTCTCAATGTTTTTGCCTGCATCTCCCAAATATTTATAGTATTACTATAGGTAATATCACATTCAATGTATGCTCACCAGTTTTTCCCCCCATTCCCACATCCAAGTATAAATTTGAGATTAAAGCAGGAGTTGTTTTTATTCTTAACATCTTTCATTTCTCTAATATTACAGGACCTAGCATTGAAAATTAATCATGCTTTCAGAATTTTTCTTCTCAATAATTATAGTTTAGAAAACCAGTAGCATTTAATAAAATGTAGGATTTGCTATTTATTTTTGAATGATTAATTTTATCAGTACATATTTTTGAAATGTTATATATATGTCAAGAAGTATTAGACACTGAATTTCCATGTTTAGAAGTTATTCTAAGGCCTAGGCAAGACAACTTCCAAAATAAATACTACTCCTAATACAGGTGTAATTTAAGAAGTTGAGAACTGTGCTCCTTCAAATAACCTAATATTTCCATAGCCATATATAAATATACCTTGTTAAAGTAAAATTCCGTAAAGAGTATGTTTACCTGGCTTTGCCGGCTATGGGCAATAGAATCTTAATTTTAATTATTAAGTAGTACGCACCAATGACATAAATATGGTAAAAACAACCCCTTGAGGATTTAAAAATATATATTTACTGACTTCAGAGAGAGGAAGGGAGAAATATCAATTTGTTGTTCCACAATTTATGTGTTTATTGGTTGTTCCTTGTATGTGCCCTAACTGGAGATTGCACCTGAAATCTTGGCCTATCAGGACAATTCTCTAACCAGTTGAGCTACCTGGCCAGGGCAAGGGATTTTTTTTTTAATGTCAATGAAAATAAAATATTAGTCAAGACATACTAAAGATTCACTGTGGACTGAAAGATATGTTCAGCTTAATATAATATTAGTATAAAAGTACAAGTGTCCATCTATACCAGATATTGGCTTTCGTCTGTAGGAAACTGACCCCTGACTCCCTCAATACATGTGCTCAAGGTGGGCATTTGTCACACACAGCTTAACAGGGGACCAAGCTCTTATCTTTTTATCTTCTGACATTTGCTTCCTTATAGTAAACTCCTAGATGTGGAATTCTTTGAGAGAAGATACCCACCCTCACTATTTTGTATCCTTTAATTTTTTTCTTATTTAAAATATTTTATTTATTTATTTTTAGAGAGAGGGGACAGAAAGGAGAAAGAGTGGGAGAGAAACATCAATGTGTGGTTGCCTCTCATGTGCCCCTACTGGGGGCCTGGCCCACAACCCAGGCATGTGCCCTGACTGGGAATCGAACCAGCGACCCTTTGCTTCACAGGCCCATGCTCAATCCACTCAGCTACACCAGCCAGGGCTATTTTGTATCCTTTAATCCTTAGCATGGAGCTCCCTGAAATCCATCTATAAAATGCTAAAGTATTATTTTTTTTATTTTCTGTATTTACTATTCAATATATTAGTAGTCTATCATATTTAATAAGATTAAATTTTGAAAGATACTTTTAATTGCTCAACTTGAAAAATAATTACTTATGATCATTTAAACTCAGTGTGATGCTCACCAGAAAGATGTTTGGAGATACTGGGCCAGCTTTGCAAGGTTTCTTGAGAAGAGTATGGAGTTCAGAATCAGACAGATTAACAGGCACTGACTGGGCCCATATGGCTAAGTTTAATGTCTCTGGGCCTCAATTTCTTATGTAGCTAATGAGAACAATATATATAAATAAATGTGTCCTATTTAATGTAATGTGTTGACCTTTAACAAATAGCCAGATATTTCTCTAGCAAAATTGGTTTCTTCAGGAACAATGAAGAAACAAAGGACAGACACTCTTTCATGGACTAGGGCAGGGCTGTTGTAAGTGAAGAATCAATTGGAGGAAACTAAAAGTTTAACATGTAGTGACTTTTCATTGGCTGAATTATTTATGGCAGTCAACCATTGGCAGAGTTGTTACTAGGTAAAAGAGAATCTTTTCCTCCTCCTGCTCAGTTGCTAATACGGTATCACTTACTGTTGGAGATGCAAGGTACATCTCTTCCTGTTTGGATCAGTAAAGTGTGTTGAGTGGCAAGTGTGTGAGAGTTCCCTTTCCTAACCATCTGCCTGTATTTTAAATGAAGTTTCTGTGTATTTTCACAGTGCTAAGGCTCTGTTTTAGACCTGTTTAACGTAGGTGATACCCAAGTTATTTTGAAAATGTAAATATCCAAGTTATTTTGAAGTTTAAATAAAATCTTAGTATGAGGCATCAACATAGCAGCTTGCCTATGGTAGGTGCTCACTTTTTTAAAAAAAAATTATCTTTTCTCTCAAAGGACATCACAAAATAGCTGCCTACAAGCCATTTTATTCAAATGTCTCTAATATGAAAAGCATCTAGCCTTCATCAGAATTTGTCTTTAGTTGCCTTACCACCTCTCTCAGAGATTCCTTATGGGAACTCATCCTGATTCTATTATCTACATTTTACAGATAAAGAAAAGGAGTTTAGAGAACTCACTGCTCTATAATGTGAATATGATCTGATGCTCATGTTGACTTTTTAGAAAGTCATAGCAGTTGTCTTCATCATCAGTTGTGTACCTTTTAAGTTCCTTAGTAAATACTTTCTTCAGGTCTGATATTGTTGATGCTTTAAAAACATTGTAACTTGCCTAATTAATTGGTAAATTAAATTCTTCCCTCTTTTTTAATGTTTCACATTTAGCAATATTCCTAGCATAATCTGTCTCCACCAGGCCTGGAAATTTCATCTGCTTTCCTTGGTTTGCGTTTTTAACACAATGCATGTATTTGCAATGTACTGAGACGTCTGGCTCAGATAAGAAGACTTTTCCCTTATGCATATGGAAACAATTAAATAAACACATCAAAGAATTCTCTTTACGTGAGAAAACTGAGATTCACACATTTTCATAAATTCTAAACCATGCTTTTGGTCATTTGTTTTTCACTATTTCTCCATAAGCCATTTCATCCAGTCCATTAATCATGATTTTCAAAAAGTCTTCTCTGAATTTCCAATGAGTCTGACTTTATCTATTAACAATGAAGTGTCCAGAACCTAGTTTATATTTCAAGAGTGTCAGTTATCTAACAAAAATGAAATACTTATCACTTAACCCATTGTTTTAACCCATGCCATGCTATAAACATAAAATAATTTTAACTGTACACTTTAAAAGAGTTACGTATTTTCTTATTTTACTTCTGGAAAAACTGAATTGTAGAGATTAGCCATAAGCTCTATGGCAGACATTTTGAGAGTTCCTTATATTCTAAAACAAAACTTGAAAAATATTTGGGTTTAGGACATGACCTCAAAATTCTTGATAATGAATTTTCTTTTATATTCACTTATCCCGAATTTGTTCTCAGCCAACACCTTATCACTGAAATATCTTAGGCTTCTTCCCTTGTTGGCTAGTTTCTGTTCTATAAAGTCCCAAGAAACCCAGAGGCTCCAGGGTCATTAAATCTTTCAACCTCCAAAGCCACCACCCATCATTTCTTAACTCTACTTTTAATCTAATGTTCTCATTTCTATAACTTCAGAGTCTCAACACTTTTTCCTCCTACCTCAACATTTTTCTTGAACAATGACATTTATTGAACACTTAATATATGCAAGAGATTTTGTTAAATTATTTGCTTTCATTATTTTTTAATAAATTAGTAATTCTGAGTTGGATGGTTTTCTTCTCCCCTTATAAATTGAGGCAACTGAGATTCAGAAAGATCGAGTTGTAATAGTCAGGCTCCAATCAAGAAACAAATCACAACAGTTACTTTGAAAGAGATAATCCAATATAAAGAACTGTTACCTAGGCAAAAATAATTGTTAGGTAGGTAACTAAACATTAAAAATGAACCCTGAAGTGTCATAGATATAGCAATGATAGGAAGCAGTAAGAGGAGCTGAACCTTATTTTTCTTTTCTTTTTTATATATTTTAAATTTTTCAATTATAGTTGACACAAAATACTAGTTTCAGGTGTATAACATTAGTGATTAGACATTTGTATAACTTATGAAGTGATCACTCCAATAAATCTAGTACCCCTACACTAATATTATTGACTATATTCTCTATGCTCTACTTTATATTCCCATGACTCTTGCAACCATGAATTTGTACTCTTAATCCCTTCCTTTCTTTTAACCATCCTTCCATCCCTCCTACCATCTGGCAACTGTCAAAATATTCACTGTATATATGTTTGTTCTGTTTTGTTGATTTGTTTCTTTACTTATTTATCTTTAGATTCCACATATGAATGAAGCCACATATGGCTTTATTTGACTTATTTCACTCAGCACAGTACCCTGGAGGTCCATCCACATTGTTTCAGATGGCTAGATTTTACCCCTTTTTATAGGTCAGTTGTATTCCATGGCATATATGCACCATTTCTTTGTATCTATTCTTTGATTGATGGGCATTCAGGCTGTTTCCATATCTTGGCTAAAAACAAGACCCTTACATATGCTGTCTACAAGAGATTCACTTGATGTGGAAAGAAACAGACAGAAAGTAAAGGGATGGAAAAAGATATTTCATGAAAATAGAAACAAGCTAACAACAACAAAAATCCAGGGTAGCTATATTTATACCAGACTAAGTGGCTTTAAAACAAATACTATAAAAAAGACATCATAGGACCCAGCAATTCCATTTCTGGGTATTTTTCTGAAGAAACCCAAAATACTAATTGGAAAAGGCATTTACATCCATATGTTCATTGAAATCCATTTTTCTGTGACTGTCTGCTTGACAGATGCTTCTGTCTCTGAGCTTAAAAAATGGCCGATTGTGGGGGTGTGCAGTTGGAGCTGGAACTCACGCCTCTGAGGAGAGGTCCCAGCTAGCTGGTGCTGATGGCTCTGATGATGTGCTGGGAAAACTCCAAAATAAATTTAACTGCTTCTAACAAACTTTTGCTACCACACTGAAGAAGCTTTGCTGGTGAAGAAACCCAATAGCAAGTAAACAGGAAACAAACTGAATGAAGAATATCCCTGATAACTCCTCTAGACTTCCATTTTCCAACCAGAATTCTATGGGTAGAGCCTTCTAGGAAGCCAGATAACAAAAGATAAGTATGGTTTGCAGAATCCCACCATCAGCATTACAAAGCAGAATATAAAAGTACAGATTTGAAGAAGGGAAACAAAGCTTAGTAACTGAAGTAGCTAAATTATTTGCCTCTTTATAAACCATAAAATACTGTAACACACATTTAAATTTCTATAAATCAACAATAGCAACTCTAGATTCTGTACAACAAGATAGAACAATCTCTTGTTCACAACCTCTCCTAAGTAAGGAGACACGAAGTCCAAACAGTCATTGTATTTATCACTGCAAGGCTGTTATATCCACCGTGGCCTGTGTGGCTCTGTTGGTTGGAGCATCCTCCCATAGACAGAAGGGCTGTAGGTTTGGTTTCCAGTCAGGGTTTGGTTGTGGGTTCAGCCTCTGGTTGAGGTACATGCCAGAGGAAACTGATAAAACTGAGAGGTTGCCAGTTCAATTTCCAGGACACATACCTGGGTTGTGAGCCAGGTCCCCACTTGGGGGTGTGCAAAAGGCAACCGATCCATATGTCTTTTGCATGTTCATGTTTCTCTCCCTCTCTCCCTTTCCCCTCTCTCTAAAAATAAATAAATAAGATCTTTAAAAAAAGAAACCATTTTATAAAGAGCATCTCGACAGTGAATATGGCATTCTATGAATCCATGGATGACAGTGCTGGCAGAAGCTTCATGGGCAAGTCCATGGCTACTGCAGGGAATAGATTAGGAAACAAGTACCATACATCCCAGTCTTTTCAGTTATCATAATGATGTCCCTCTCATTTTCTTTTCCCTTCCCTGATAGCTTTACCACAACCAAGTCCTTTTTGGACTTTCCCACAACCTCAGGGCTTTAATCCCTGCCCACCCCCAAGCTATATTGGATGTTATAATTTTTAAAATTATTTTATGCTCACATTATATTTTCACAGTTTAATGATGAAAATATTTTATGTTCATGGTATTAATAGCATAAATTTTTTAAAAAATATAAGTGAAAGTACTAAGCCCTTACATTGTGTATGACATGAAATGACTATTATTACCAATAAAAGCAATACTATGCTTAGCCCCAAAAGTATCAAAGAACAGCCTAACTTTAGTATTTTATACTATTATTACCAAGAAAAGCAATACTTTGCTTTGCCCCAAAAGTATCAAAGAACAACCTAACTTTAGTATTTTATATTGTGCAATCAGCAATTGAAAACCAAGTTTATTTATCATCTATGGCATGCCATTCATGGAGTAACCATTTAGGGTTCAAAGAGCCCCATGTTTTCTAGTAGCTCAATCTATGCTGGAAGTCAGGGAAACAGATTAAAATACATGGATAGATTGGTATGAGTACATTATGAGTGTTCTCAGAGACATTACAGTTTTGTAAGCTGGGGCATGAATTCTGACCTTGATCCATTGGATGTAAACCAACTGCCTACTACGTTACTCAACAAAACAAGTTGTATAGTGTTTGAAGAGCCAGTGTAACCTTATGGGACTTAATGAAAATTCATCCTTTCCTCTCTCATGTAATATTTTTCTTCCTCTCTTATACCATCAAGTATCCTCAAAAGTAGTTTATTACATGATATTTTATCTAGGATATGTCTTTGTTAATCTCTATTTTGAGTCTAAGACTATGTTATTAACTGTGAAGAATGCATGTATAATAGTTACATTCTCAAAACTTGCAGTTGAAGATAAAAAGAAAATATATCTGCCTGGCTTGGATGAAAGAAAAATAAAACCCTAGAGAATCTAAGCTAATATAAATATTATGGGAAGCAAACTGCAATTTTGCCACAACATTATATAATTTGATTTATAAATTGTACAAATCCTCATCTGCAGAGCTGAAGTTCATGCTTTTATTTCTCTATGGAAATATAGTAATGGAAATTTTTGTGTTAATTTTCAGTACTGAGTAGAAGATACACATGTGATGTCAGTCTTCAAAAGGAACTTCATTGATGCTTCAATTGCTAGGCACTTTATCAAGTATATAGAACTTTTAGATGGTTTCTTTCACTGTTTAAGAATTTCAAAATCATTTAATGGTTTATATTCTTTTATTCTGGTCTCTGTAGCATCCTAAAGCATTGATACCAATACCTTAATGTTTTAAGATGCTATTTCTTGGCTTAAAAACCTCAACATAGAGTCTTTATTGAGTACTTTTTACATTTAGATAAAATCGTGGAATGATTTTCATTATTGAGATTCATATGTTTGAGTAAACAGATAATCATGTTCTATGTTTTTTATTCTCCTAAAATAAAATAATTAATCAGTCTTCTCTTAATTCTTTTGGAGAAAAAGTAAGTTGAAACACCCTTTACTTTCTAACACAGTGATATAAAGCCAATATGTAATCTACAGTATACTAGTATGTACATTTTGGCACTGTAATTTATCTGACCCTCAGTTTCTTCAGCCATAAAATGGTAACAGTAATGGATATGTTATATGTTACTATATTATAGAAGTAGTACACATAAAATGCTTTGAATACTACCTGGCAAGTACTAATAATCACCCAGTAAATATCAGCTTTTTAATTTATTATTACTATTATTATTTTTGCTAGATTTCTCTATTATGAGTACTTGTTGGTAGTTTAGCATAAAACATGCCATGCTTAACTGCCTAGGTTTTAAAATGAAGCATAAAGAATAATGATTTATAAAGTATAGTGATGAAGAGATAGCAAGAACATGGAATTACACATCACACGGCCTTTGTTTCTGCTGGGTAAGTAGCAATCATGTGCCCTCTGATAGGGTAGAATTACTGCCATCTAAATTATAGTTGGCAGAGAGCTGCAGCTGCATTCATTCACATCAGAGGGGCTATGCCAAGTGTCAGTGAAAGGAATATCCCTACAGTGGCTTGCTATCCCAAGACTTTTCTTAACTTGTATTTAAACCCCATTCCTGCTTATCTCTCATTTCTTTTAACTTAGAAATTTTCTTTATTTTATATCTACAATGTATATATATGTGTGTGTGTGTACACACACACATATATATATAATGTATATATAAGTGTACACACACACATATATATAATGTATATATAAGATTGATGTGTGTGTGTGTATATATATATCTATCTCAATCTTCCAAATTAAGGTCTATTATTTTGAAAATGGTACCACTGTGAGGAGAGAAAAGTACTCATTTTAACTGATACTGAAACAGTTGGTTAATACAGCAGCTTCCTCAAGTAATTTTAACTCTTAAGTCACTGCCACAAGCATTTTATAAATTTACTTTAAGACATCACCAAAAGGACTAGAAAAATAGGCATTGCATTACCTTAAGAGATTATCTTAAAATGATCAGTTATCTTGAAGGGTCTTTAAGGGTTTTAAATTGTAGAAAAGTTATTTTTATTTTTTTTTAACAAATGTGTCTCCTAAGGGCACCTTGCATAATGACTCTCATATAGAAGGGCCTCAATAAATGTGTATTAATTAACTGCACTGGTTTCTAAGTAGGACATTTTGGGACTTCTAGTCAAGATGGAGACATAGGTAAACATGGTTCATGTCCTCTCAGAACCACAGCAAAAATTGCAACTAAACTACAAAACAACTATCACCCAGAATCATCAGAAAATCAAGCTGTATGGAAGTCTGACAACCAAGGAATAAAGAAGTCACATTCATTCATATGGGTGGGAGGGGTGAAGATGTGGAGACATGGAATGGGTGGTCTCACACCCACCTGTTTTAGATAAAAATTGGGAGGAAAAACTCATGAGTAAGGGATTCCAGTCCTATGCTAGACCACCCAGCTCAGGTTTCCAGTGCCAGGAAGAGAAGTCCCAGTAACTTCTGGCTATAAAAATCAGTGGGGGTTAGGGTGGCAGAAGAACCTTAGGATTCTCAGGTGTCTCCTCTTAAGGGATCTGCAATGAACTTAGGACTTAATGCAGACTAACTCCCTCTGAGCACCAGTACTGGGGCAGTAGCTTGAAGGGCACCAGTAGCATACAGGGCAAAACTGAAGTGTCTGGCATCACAGTGAGTGCCAGGGGACAGCTTCCTCCTGAATAAAACTCCAGTCTTCTGGCAGCAACCATTGTCACTTTTCTGAGCTCTCATCAACACAGAGTGACAGAGTAGTGTGGCACCATATCAGAGACTCCATCCACCTGGTTCACAGGGATTGCCCTGTCTGGGAAATTACCTAAAGCTCCTCCTCATCTAACTTACAGTGCACTTCTCTACATTAGACCATGCTACTAAGACAGAGAGTCAAAGCAGCTGTACCTAATACATAGACACAAACACAGGGAGGCTCCCAAATTGAGGGGATGAAGAAATACAGCCCAAATGAAAGAATAGAACAAAACTCCAGAAAAAGAACTAAACAGAATGGAGATAAACAATCTCTCAGGTGCAGAGTTCAAAACACTGGTTATTAGGATGCTCAAGGAACTCATTGGGTACTTCAACAGCATAGAAAAGACCCAGGCATAAATAAAGATTACACTAATTAAAATAAAGAAAAATTTACAAGGAATCAGCAGTGGAATGGATGAAGCCAAGAATCAAATCAATGATTTGGAATGCAAGAATAAGAAAAAATTCAATCAGAATAACAAAAGAAAAGAGAATTTAAAAAAATGAGGATAGGGTAAGGAGCCTCTGGGACAACTTGAAACCTACCAACATTCGAATCATAAGGGTGCTGGAAGTACAAGAAAAAGAGCATGATTGAAAACTTATTTAAAAAAACAATGAATGAAAACATCCCTAATTTGGTGAGGAAATAGATATACAAGTCCAGGAAGTACAGATAATCCCCAACAAGATAGATGCAATGAGGACCACATCAAGACACACCATAATTAAACAGCAGTGAGAGAAAAGCAGAGAGTTACCTACAGGGAAGTTCCCATAAGACTGTCAGCTAATTTCTCAAAGAAAACTTCGTAGGCTAGGAGGGACTAGCAAGAAGTATTCAAAGCGATGAAAAGCAAGGAACTACAACCTCCGATCTAGATTACTCCAATCCAGCAAAGCTATCATTTAGATTTGAAGGGCAGATAAAGTGTTTCCCAGACTAGGTAAAGCTAAAGGAGTTCATCATCACCAAGCCATTATTATATGAATTGTTAAAAGGACTTATTTAAGCAAAAGAAGAAGATTGAAAATATGGACATTAAAATGGCAATAAATTCACAATTATCAACAATTGAATCTGAAAAAACAAACTGAGCAAGAAAACAGAAACAGAAGCATAGATATGGAGATTATTTGAATGGTTGCCAGTTGGTGGGGTAGGGGGAGAATGGGAGGAAATGTGAAGGGGTTAAAAAGCACAAATTGGTTGGTACAGCATAGGCAGGGGGATATGCAGAACAGTATAAGAAATGGAGAAGCCAAAGAACATATTTGCATTACCCATGGACATGAACTAAGGAGGAATTGTCCAAGGGAAAGGGGGTACTTGGTGGAGGGATTGGAACAACTGTAAGAGTATAGTCAATAAAGTATATTAAAAATATTAAAAGAAGAAATTTCTTCCACTTGTATATGAAATTTATTCTAAATAAATATTATACCTTTTAGAGATCTTAGACTCATCAATGTAAGAAAAATGTATGTTTCTTATTAAAAGTAAAATATAAAATAAGTAAACTAGTACTGGAGATCAGAAGAGCAAATAGCTCAAATTCTGCTTCTCCAATTTTTCATCCCACTTTTGGATTTTCTTGACTTTAATATCATCATCATCACCATTTGGACTTCAAAAACATTACTCCTCCCTCTTTTCTTCTCTGAACTTAGAGTCTGAAGCAGCACATGCCTTTAATTTTATCTCATTTAGCATAATTGAGACTGGTTGTGAATTATTTTTTTAATTTAGTACAATACTAAGGAATAACCAAAGAAAAATAAATCTAAAACATGTCAGTAATGGACACAATTGGGCTTCAAGTTGTGAAATTCATTTAAAATTTAAAATCATTCCTTGTCTTGTGTTTAAAATACCATTTCACATTCAAGAATATCTCTTTCATGAGCAAGGGCACTTTAACACCCTATTCCTAAAGCATCTCTCTAGAAACTTCATTGTTTTATAAGACAGACCAAGAAATTCACACACCCTTATCTAAATAAGAGTGAGCCATCCAACCAGTTGAAGAATCCAATCCCATTAGCGCTCCTTTCTCCCATGTGACCATCTCCTGCAGTGGCATTTGCTTTAGGTGTTTCCATATGTTCTTACTGTACGAGCATGGCTGTACCTTTAGAAAACAATCATATATTCACAAGTATAGAATTTATATAAAGAAATACTTATTTTTTCCAGTAATCTGATAAAATACCATCTTGAAATGAACGACTGCCCCTTAGTGATATACTTCCCTTCCTTTTTTCAGCTTTCTTCCTGGTCCCTGCTGTTCATTCCTTGAAAATTCTGTTACCAATCTTGCTTTCCCTTCATTTTGAATCCTACCATTTTTCTTTGCAAAATTCGTGATTCTTCCACTTTATATATACCGTATCTTGGTTGCCAGCCTTCATGGCCATAGTCTGGACTATTGTTTTTGTAGTGCATGTTCTGATCTTTGGTGAGTCACAAAATCAATTCAGCATTTTATAAACAACATTTTTTAAATTGACTATAATAGAATAGAAAAGATTTAAGAGTTTCTAATGTAATAATGTTCAATATTGTTTTGTGAAATTTTAAAATTTTTATTAAATGTACTGAATTGATATTGGATAATAGAATTATATGGGTAATAAGCAAAGAATTCTATAATACATCATCTGTATATTGTATCATGTGTTCACACCAAAGTCATCTCCTTCTGTCACCACATTTTCATATGTATATATGCATATTTATATAGTATATCTCAATGTAAAATATTGAGTGTTCTAAAGTCTAAGTGCATTTTCAAGCTAAGAGTTTGGCATACTCCATATTTCTTATTTTGGATTACAATAAAAAACATTTGAAAACTACTATCCTATACTTTTTGTTGTCAACAATACTTATACTACCTTTAAAATCATAATTTAAGGAATAATGCTTTTTGACCAAAAATTATATTGCTACATGTGACCCAGTTTATACCAACAGAGTCTTCATTCCTGCAAATTTTAATTATCCATTACTTTATATATAATCATACTCCTTCTTACTTAGCTTAGATTTCATTATCTATTTCTATAATCACTTATATTTGCTTATCTTCCTACTATATTGTCATACTCTTTCTCTTGCTTCTATGTACCTGATAAAAATCCCAATTTTGGAAAAATCTAACTATTCACTTAGTCTTTGCCATCCTTAAATAGCTTAAGGTGTCTAAGGAAAACATATAACCACAATGAATGACCAGTATCTCTTCAAATGTACAAAACCTTAGCTACAAGCACCGGGTAGGACTTCAGTGTATTTTCCGGTCAGTTCACTCTTCCACTCACTTGGGTGTTTGTGTCATACCTCCTTCTCTTTTCTCCAGGCTCTCATGATGCTGCCTTATGCTCAAGTTTTTTTCATTTCACAGAGGCAATAGGATTTCTTATTTTATTAGCAAGTAGATGAGGCAAGAATGTAACTTCAAATTGCTTCAACCACAAGACATGTAAATCCACTTGAATTGGTATTCATATAATTTTTCTTCATTCTACGAATGAAGATGTATGCTCCTTTCTAAGGTCAACCCTCCACTAAAAAACTGAGTCCTGTCACCTTCAGTCTCCACAAGGAATTTGCTTTCATGATCTATCCCCTCTCCTTGTAAAGACATTTATTTAATCAATGCTACCTCATTCCTACCAGGTTATGAAATATACTTTAATAAAAAGAATACTCTTCCAGCCTTCCACTACAGAACCTTCTCTTTCAAGGCTATTAATAATCTCTATGCTGTCAAAAGTAATACTCACTAACAGACTTTACCTAATTCAAGTTTTCTGCAACTATTAAATGTTTATTTTGACATTTTTTCTTGGCATCTGGGATGTCATAATCTCTTGATTTTTATCTTATTTAATGAGTCACTCACTATATTTAAAGAAAATGTTTTACATGTGTATAATGGAAAGTACTACACAGCCATAAGAAGAGGCGAAATACTGCTATTTGCAACAGCATGGGTGGATTTTGGGAATATCATGCTAAGCAAAATAAGTCAGACAAAAAGTTAAGAACCACAGGCTTTGACTCTTATGTGAAATATAAACCTGAAATCAACAAATGAACAAATAAGAAAAACAAGCAAAAAAACCTCAGAGACACAGGCAACAGTATGGTGGTACCCAGAAGGAAGATGCCATGGGAAGGCAGCAAAACTGTAAAGGGAGTCAAATATATACTGATGGAACAAGATTTGCCTTTGGGTGTTGGCCACACAATGCACTATACAGATGATGTATTGTAGAATTGTACACTGAAACCTATACACCATTATTAACCATTATCACCCCAATAAATTTAATTTAAAAAGAAAAAAATGAAGTATTCCACAAATCTCTTTAGCCCCTAAATGTTAAAATGTCCCAGTAATTAGCCCTTTTCTCAATCATTCTATTGGTAATGTAATCTAGTCTTATGTCTATAAACAACACCATGTATGATGCCTAGAACATTATCTTTAGCTCTAACTTTTCCATTGATTTAGTACTCTTCCTGACTATTCCATTGGAAATGTATTAAACATTGGAAGCATAGCATGTATGAAACTGAAATTTTGATGTCTCATTCAAGAACTTTGTCTCTTCCCAGTACTCATTTTCTCAGTAAAAGTCACAGGCACTCGCCCAAGTTCACGGGGTGGAACATTCCTAAGTCATTGGCTGACACTCACTGGCAGCAAAAAGCTTGAGTTGCCTGATTGCTCATATTACCAGTGGAGGCTGAACAAGGCAACACCCTTCCTTGTTCTGTAAATGTCCTTTTGTGATCTATTTGCTTCCATGTTTCCTGTTTTTTGTGTTTTATGTTGGTGATTTCATTGTTTAAAATGACCCAATCATAGTGCTAAAGTGCTGTCTGGAATTTCTGAATGCAAGAAGTTGTGATATGCCTTATGAAAATGATATGTGTATTACATAAACTTTGTTCAGGTATGAGTTATACTGGTGTTGGCTGTGAATTCAATGTTATTGAACTGGCAATATATATTTAGTAAGATGTCTTTAAACAGAAGTGCACATAAAACAAGGTTTTACATTGATCAGTTGACAAAAATGTGACCAGAGGCTCATGGGAACCTAACCCTGTAATTTCCCTTAGGAGTAATGATTCAGTATTCTCTAACTTAGCATTCCTGGAAACTTTATAGACTATAACTACTGTGAATAATGAAAACCTTCACAGTGTTATAAAAATTAAATAAGTTTTTAAATAGCATTAAATAAAATTCAAAAGAGAAATTAAACAAATGAATCTTGTGTGTTCATTTGGTAGCATAATTACTCATAGAGAAATATTCATGTAACTTAAACTTACTTATTTGACTATATAGTCCTTAAGGACAAAGAAAAAGGCAAAAATATCTTAAACTGCCTCTGGTAATTATATTTGGGGAGACTATATGTATTCTTACCCTGAGACCACTGTATGTGTGCACACAGGGCCTCACGTGTGCACATGCTCACTGCTGTGGGAGAAAGCACGCAATTATATTGATATTATTAATGATCAGGTTTTTGCTGTGGCTAAAGGAGATAAAGTGAAAAGTCAGTGATGTAACTAAAATCTCATTAGCTTTTGAAATAAAATAGTAGCAGGACCTCATGTTGTATCTTCATCTTTTAAAAAATTACATCTTTCCCCCCCTCTGTCCACTGAAAGGGAAATTATGAACAATTCAGTGGGAATTGCATTTATAGATTCTAGATTGTGCTCTTCAAATATTATATCCAATTAAAAGGAAATAGAATGTGAAGAAATGTCTAGTTCCAAATCTGCAATTAGAAGTATGTCTGACAAGCCTTACTATTTTTTCATGCTAAAAAAGGGAAGCAATTTAAGTTTTGTGTGAGAAGACTCAAAAGCTGTACTGAAGTAACTCACTGGTTAAGGCAGGACAATTTGAGTATCAAAAGTGTTTAAATCTGTAAGTTCATAGTGATTAAGACAAATAAATGAACAAACATAAACCTCATTGGTCATCTTTAGAGGACACTTAAGATTTAATTTTAAAAAGATTTAAATAATTATCCGTATCTCTGTGTAACCCAAAGTTGCTGAGAGGAAGAATGCTTTATATGAATATTACAGGCAAAAATGAAGAAACATTTGAATTTCAGATTAATGGTTCTTACACATGTAATTAGTGACTAATATTATCACGAAAGAGAGAACACGACATTGGTATCACCCTATGGTGATAAATTATATTATCTATGAAATAGCCTAATCATATAAAAGCAAAACTCAATCTGTATCTGTGAATTTACAGGATATGTAGAAAACGAACTGAAATTCAAAAAAGAAAATGGAAAGATGTGAGACAAAGAAAAATTATAAGCTTACATTAAAAGAACTTAAAGGGCATGTCAATGATTGTATATATTCTATTCAATTCTTATTTAAATAAACATACTATAAAAATTCTAAGTTATTCAGACAAATATAAATAATAACCACATTTTGATGATTTTGTTAATTTAGTGGTGTTGCATTAATTTTGTGGTATTATTAATTTTACAGTACTGTGGGTAAAAAGTTTGAGGAGTCCCTCTATTTTAAAAATACATGTGAAGTAGTTACAGATACTGAAATATCTGGAATTTGCATCAAAGTACTTCATAGGGAGCATGTGGCCAAACAAGCCTGGCTGTGTGTTCAAGTTGTGGAACACAGGTGATGAGTAAATCATATTCATTGTAAAGTTTCTCAACATTTGCATGTACTTACATATTTAAAATAAACACAAAATTTTAGTTTTATTTTAAAATATCTTTTCCCTCCAAACACACACATACTCCACTTGTCTACTTTACTTTCAAAGTTATCCAGAATCTTTTGATTTCCACCAGCCTTTATCAGTGTTACCACACCAAACTTCCATCAGCTCTTGCCCCAGCTAGTTCCGTGGTCTTCACCTTGCCTCCCTGCTTTCATCTTTTCTCCTTTACAGTCTACTCTCAAACTAGGAATTAAAAAAATGTAAGGCAGGCTAGACAACCTGCTCATCAAAACTCCCCGGGGGAGTTTTATTACATAATGAAATAAATTTTTAGACATAGCCCTATAAGATCTGCCCTGAGCTATGTCACATCATTTCTTACCACCCTTTTCACTTTCTTCACTTCAAGCACATTCTGATTCTCAAACATCCGCAGCACACACTACACCTCTAGGCTTTGCACTTGCTCTTCATTGTGGAGTGCTCTTCTTCCCACTAGTTACATGTGCCTCCTTGTGTCACTGGGTTCTCAATTTTAATGGCACACCCTCAAAGATGGCTGCCTGAATACCCAGTCTGAAATACTACTACCTTGTAATTGCTAACCACTTACTAAGCTTAATTCTTGTTGCATTACATGTTGTTGTTACATATTTATTTGTGAGCAAGATCTTTGTTTTGTTAACCAGTGGACTCCAGCATCTAGATTGTCATCTGACACAAAGAGAATGCTCAACAAATATTTGTTGAACAGGTGAATGAATGGATGTTTTTCAATTGATTAATAGGCCATTGAAAAAACCTTGCTTAAGCCTCTACTACATATCTAGCAAAATATCTAATATTTTCATATATCATTTCATTTAATGTACATGTAAACTCTGCTATGTAGCCACTACGATCATCTATTTTTTATAAAGTACTGAGGTCTGTGGAGTTTAAAAACACCCACAATCACATAGAGAAAGAAAGAAAGAAAGAAGAAGTATAGCACACATTCAAACCTATCTGTGTAATTTCAAAGCATTTGCTCTTTTTGCTATAGCATTCTACCACAAAAATTATATCATCCAGATGCAGGCTTTTTGAAATAAATATATCAAGCTCTGTTATTACAAATACTAACACCAAGTTTTCTGATCGAATAGAACAAGTGGGGCTGGCTTTTACCCCATTATATATTTGTGTGATAACTCACCACCATTTGAAGTATTCTCTTTCAATCTGGTCTCTTTGGGGGCTGTAAATCTCTGTTTGATATGTCCTCTCTGTAAACTCACAAAAGAAACCAGCATTTACCTGATCCAAAATAATGAAAGCAGAAAAATCAATAATGGAAAAAGAATAGCTTCCCTCAGATTATGTTTTCCAGCAAAAACAGCAACAAAGAGGGAAAAGACATGGCTTACCAAGATGTCACTATTTTGTACTAACTTGATATTATTACAATTTGCTTTCTGTGGAAATTGGCCTGTCTATTTCAGCATTACCTTGCTGTACAGATGAAACAAATGTTCATATATTCCTGTCTTGGATTTTGTAAGATCTGTGAAAGCAAGACATAGAAATTTGGAGTCTTGGGCCCTGGTCCTAGATCAATCTCTTTGTATTTTCAAAGGAATGGTATTACAAAGCTTACTTAGCTTATAGAGTATTATTAGAATACAATTAAATAAAGGGCCAAGAAACATAATGTCCAATGAACTAAAAAGTCCAAGAATGAGGCAGAATACAGAGCTTGAGAAGAGGAAGGAAGCTTAATATTTAGTTAGTAATTATTATATATTTTGACATGTTTTGTATCATCTGTTCTTCATAAACCCTTTCAAATAGCCATGCTTAGCCTCACTCTACATGCAAAAAACAATGAAAAGTGGTTAATTTCATTACACAACTAGGGTTGTCATTCAGTCATCAAAATCTGTATTTTTTATTCATTACAGATAATGTCTATGATTGCGGATGAAACTTTATGTTATACAATTGTAAGAATTAAAAATATACTATCATTTTCATTCTAAAGAATACACTTTGACACAGCTTGAGTCCCCTGTCATCATATGTATGCTAAGGCAGAATTAGTTGAGCTGCAAGTTATTGATGGGATGAAATGCCCATGAAGGATAAAGGGGAGATGGAGCAGGATTTGGGAACATAAGTCTACATAAAGCAGTCCTGACACTTGTGAGAGAGAGAGAAGGAGGAGGAATGATTGAGTAAGAAGAGCCTTTGACAGCAGGGCAGCCTGGGAAAGACTCAGGTAGGCTCACGGCAAGTCCTTGAGCAGACAGGTATGGACTTGCGATAGTACCCTCCCCATGGTCAGTTGTTGGGGCGCAGTGGGAAGCATAGCCTGGGGTGGGGATGGTGGAGCATTCACACTGGAGGCCTCGGTGTGAGCTCTGGCAGGTCCAAATGTGCTGCAACAGCTGGAGACTGTCAGCCAGCTATGCTCCTTCTTTTTTCTTTTTTTTTTTCATTTCCTCGTGCAAGGACTTTTTTTTTTTTTCTCATTGTTTTTAGAGGTGGGCAGGGAGAGAGAAAGAGAAACATTGATGTGACAGAAAAACATCGATCAGTTGCCTCCCACCTGTGCCTGAATTGGGAATCAAACCAGCAACCTATTATGTCCCCTGATGGGGAAATGAACCCTGAAACTTTTGGTGTGCCACATGGTGCTCCAACAAACTGAGCCACTAGCCAGGGCCAGCTATGTTTCTTATAGCAAGTTCTCTCTAAGGAAATCTGAGTGGCATAATTTCAGGGCCACCCTAAGTCTCAAAAAACAAATTAATACCTAAGTTCAAAGTAATAATGTATCTAATGTAGTTTGTCTTCAGTTTATTTTTCTCAATACTCAATGTGATTTTATTCACAGTCACTTTAAGTGTGGTGAAGAGCTAGGCAAGACTACAGAAGAGGGTCTAGGTTACAAATGTTGCCAAAGAATGACCCATCAGACCGGGTTTAAACTTGCTTTCACTTCTGTTTCACTATCTGGTCAGCATAGAAAGAGTACAAGTAATATGTACAAGACCAAGGAATCAAGAAAGTAAATCAGCTTCCTCATCTTCACGTTCCCTAGATCTCACCAGAGTGTTGATGAAACGTAATGGTTTTAGGTACTCACTTGGTCAGAGGAGACCAGAGAACTGTGAGCTTGCTGTCTGAGGGTCATTACTTTAGGGTAGGAGTATGTTAGCACACATGTCAGAAAGCTTTTACTCGTTTACACTTACTACTCCAGCCCTCTATTACTTGCTATTTGATTAGGCTTACAGAATGGTTAACTGTGGCCTATCAGTAATTGTGACACCCACATTTGTTTTTCTAGACCTCTCTATTAGTGCAGACTTCTAAACTATCTATCTATAGGGTACATTCCCATATCCAGGGGTTTCACGTAGAATTGAACTCATCATCTTCCCTCACATTTTTTTCCTTCCTGTATTATCGGTCTTAGTGCACCATTGCTCATACAGTTAAGATATATATGTCATCTTTATGTTTTTCTAAAATGAGATAACTGTACCCATAATCAGAAGAATGCTACAATTATAATGAGTCAATAAGGCATTTGATTTTTTACTTTATGTTCTTGTGTTCTTCATGAAGAGTTGTGTGTTGACTGATAATGGTTATATGGGTGACTAGGCAGTTTTTTAAAAATCTGCTAATACTATACCTCAAATTAACCATCACTGTCTTAGAGAGGAAATTTTACTAATTTTCCAATAAGGTTTAGAACTGAAAAATGCTACTATCTGTAAGGGAGGGACTACTTAAGCAGAGACTGGACAATCATCTGAAAAGAATTATTGAAGGAAAATTTCACTCTGAGTATAAGACACAAGCAGATGTCAAATATTACTTTCAGTTCTAAGAGGCTAGAGTTATTTAAACTATCTGAACAAAATTATTTACAAAAAGATAAAATCCAGAATAAAAATAATAACTCAGAAAAGTATAAAATGTTGGTTAATGAAATCTTTAAAAGATACAATTTTTGATTTTCAAACTTCAGATCTATAGTATCAATTGAAAATTTTCCCTATTTAAGTTCGAGGGTGGGAGGTAGGGATGGGTGGGGTAGGGGAATGGGGGGGGTGAAAATGGAGACAACTGCTCTTGAACAACAGTAAAAAAAGGAACTTTCACCTAGTTCCTTAAGTGAAACACAGATAGTATTGTAAGCCAAACTAAGTTCCATTTGGTTTCTGAATAATAACTAATAAAGCATGACGAATTTATTTTCAAGAATATAGTCTCCATAATATGCTGATAAATGTATTGGTGATTGATTAGCTTAAAGCCTTTTTTAAATTGCTGATTAAGTAACATATGAGTTACCTGAGAATTCTGCCATAATTTTTAATATATAACTAATATTTTAAAAAGAATACTCATTAACCACTTCACTTTTTACTTGACTTGCAAATAAACAATAATGAGTAATTTGATTTCATTACCTATGCAAACTGTCCTAATTTCTTAAAATTCCAGACTCTTCAATAAATGTCAATGAATATATTTATTATTCCCATGGTACAGATGTCTACGTTATCCCAACAAAATGCACTGAGTTATACTCTTACAATCTTCCTTCTGCTAAGGTTTATTGGTCACCTAATGTGTGCTGGATACTGCAATAGGCACTAGGATATAAAATTAAGGATATAGTCACTATCCTCAAGGAGTCTAGAATAGGTAGAGGTATAGCAGTCATAATAATAGTTATGTGTGAATTACACTGTGTTGAAGTATTTCATGTACCTGTTTTATCGAGATTATAACAATACTATAAGGTGGGCTTGCATGTCTAAGCTGAAAAAAATTACAGATGCTCTATCATAGTATTACAATCTTCATCACAAGCAGTGAGTGCTATGTAAAAATTATTTGTGACACTACGAAGGGACAGGTGGTAGATTCTGTGGTTACCACTTTTGAGGCATGCCATTCTTTATGAAAAAGACAAGGAGTTTAGAATATTTAACAATTTGAGTTTTTAACCCTACCATGCAACTGGGGTCCTGTACATAGTGTAGATTCCACCAGTCATATGCACTTCTATAAGTGTGCAAAGAACTGAATTATTCGGGGAGAAGAGGAAGGCACAGCAAATGTCTCTCTTGATGATGTGCATCAGGAGAAGCTGTGTAGCTCTGGCACTGACAGCTTCTCAACAAGCCGCTTGGCTGTCCAATTTGGCAGCCACCCTGTTCTGGCAGCAGTGGGTTATACTGAGGCCAGTGGCCACAGGGGCAGCTTCTTGAATCTGAAAATCATGGGAGGGGCAGCAGCTCCTTGACCTTGTTCTGTGCTATGGGTCTAACTGTTTTCCTAAAAGCTTATCTGAGGGTTCTTTTCTTCATCTTTCTTGAAAATAATGTGAGCCCTTCCTAAAAGTACTGTGGGGCATTGCTAACATTTAATAAATTCTTTTCTGCTCCAAATATCTAGAATGTTTCTAGTGTCTGTATCTAAAGATTCTGACTTAATACTGAACACTCAATACAGGCTGAGGACAAGGGAGTGGATATAAAAAAGGGGACCCTAGAAAAGGTAAGTTGTGTGACCTACTGAAGGTTGAGTCCAGGAAAAGGAGCCATCAGCGTGGTGCCAGTCTGCGTAGTTCAGATGTCCCGTCCAGGGGACTTCAAGCATGGAATGTTCACTGCTGACACGGGATTACCCTGAAGTTTTATTTTTGACACAGATTTCCTCCAGAAAAGATGTGCAAAATATCTATAGCTTTTAACTAAAAGCTTTCTCAGTTGCTCTGGCATCAAAAGACTAAACAGTGGAATTTGATCAATGTAATTTGGCTTGTTACCTACAGGTACATGTCTGTTTGACAAAATCCTCTCTAAAGGAAATGCAATTTCAGGTCAAAAATGTTTTTCTATCATAAATTCCCATTATACATTATATTAATTACCACTAAAATCAAATAATATATAAATATAGTAAATATTTGTAAGATGTTACTAAATAAATTTAAATAGTGTTCTGGGATATATTGAGCAAAACAGCCTTGTTCTTCTATAAATTGTTTCTGAGAATCACTGTCAAAGTAGAAGTTGTGGACAGGTTAGACAAGTAGGCTGGTTCCATACGGGAATTGTTAACTTCTCACAACCAAAAGTTGGAAATACTGCTCTGATTTCAGGTTTATGGGCAAATGGGGTTCTGTGAGGATCTGCAATGACATGATACCTGCTGTTTTGGTTTCCTGCCTCTTTGTAGCATATTTAACGAGGTTTGAAAATTAAGCTTCTCTCTCTGGCCAACTCCATTATTCTACAGAGCAAGATCGAAGAGCTGAGACAGAGCCCCTAATTTATGTAACCCCAAGACAAGTACCATAAACACATTTTACTAGGTCTTAGTAAAGAAGGAAATCCTTTTTTGTATATTTTAAATGCATGAATTTTAAAACTGTTAGATAGCAATGTAAATATGCTTGTTTTTGATCTGTATGTTTGTGTTGTTAAAAACAAGCATGGCTTATAAAATGTTTGAAGGTTTATATCTTAAGATGCAAATTAAAATACAAAGTAATTCTACTTATATAATTCAATTACTTTCAGCGAACACACTCATGAAAAATAAAATAACATCTGCAAATTCAAAACTGTTTGATTTAGGAAAAAGTTATATCCCTCCCTACTGACGGGTTGTATCATGTGAAGCTATTTATACTCTGAAACTCTAGCCATGCATCAAATCAATTGTGTTGATCTGTCATTTGATATTATTCCTGTACCAAATTACCCCATCCAATCGTGAAGATACTATTCCTCTACTAGTCTGCATACATTAAATACTTAATAATGTGTTTTTTGTGGCAGGTCAAAAAATTCCTGACAGCTTACACATTATCGAATAAAAGGATTGAGGGTTCTTGACCTCATAGAGAAAATTATGACTTAGCATTCACATTTTGTTTTAAATTACAATATTTTCTTGAATCATAAGTGCAGTGTTTCTTGTTGCTCACACAGGGAGCCTTCCATGAATGTTCATAATTGTTTTTCTTTTAAAAATTTCTATTTTTGTTTAATAATGTTCTACACTGTTTATAAAACAACACTATGAAATCAAAATGACTCTTCTCATTGCCCTATAAGTAGTAAGCTGTTAACGAAACAATGGAACCAAATGATTTCACATTAAAGTCACAGGCAGTGTTTAAACATATGCAACTTCTATGCTCTAAGACTCCTTTCTTTTCCCAAATATTGGAAACGGACCTTTTATCTGCTTCTTTTTGGCTTTCTAGGGTTTCTTCTATTTTTTTAATTTAGTAATTTTTTTTATTGTTGTTCAAGTACATTTTTTTCTTCTAAGGTACTAATCACATTATATTCTGTTGAGGAGGGAAAATATTATAGGCGATTCCCAATGGGGAGGAGCTGGAGGAGCCTTTAGTAGCTTATGTAAGAATACTGTGCTTAATAACCTATGAAAGTTTCCCAAGAAATAGCATAGCGTGAGAGAAAAATGCATTTCTTTGTATAGACTTAAAAGTAAATCAAATACATAAAAACACATAAACATATTGGGGCATTTTTAAAACCAAACAAGTAGGTTTAGATGTGAAAACATTTGTTCTTAACAGACCTAGAAGTGAGTGTTTAATACACTAAAAATTATAGATTTTCCACCAACTACTACCCCGCTAACTTCTGTCATATTGAGAATCCATGTCATGAGAAGTGTCACTAAGAGATAGATATCCAGTGAGATTGAATCTCTAATATACACTCTGAGTATGTATTTAAAGGCAATATTTAAAGTTTTTCCTTTGGTGAATCATTTGCTGACCAAGAGGATGAGCAACCAAATGCCTCCCTTCTCAGCCCTGGAGTTGAACAACGTTGGAACAATAGTGACATCTAGCAGCAAACACGGTCACTAGGTATATCTCACACAGGGCTCTTCTAAATTCATCAAAATATCATTAACTCAAGGCTCCCAACCTTTATTCAAGGTGAAAAATACAATAATCATTTGTCAAATTCCCTCTTAAATAAATGCCTTTTGTAAAGTAATCAAAAGCAAATCATATTCAATTTCTGCCTCCCACACTACAGCTCATATGAAGCATTCAAATAAGAGTACCATGAATGACATTTTAGGATGCGTTTTTACAACATCTGCTGTTGTATTATTGAATCTATATGCATTGCAGATTAGCTATAACATGATGTTTCTTAAAAGATGAAAGCTGCTTCTGCTAGCATATTTAACTAGCTGCTTCTAAACGTAATTTATTTTACTCCCGTGGCTTGGAAATAAACAAGTTTAATATCTGCTTTAGAGAAATATGATGAAATGGGAAGGACAAACTTACATTTAAGATGATTTTATGTGGAAAAAATCATTTCCCTACTATTAATCAACAGATATTTAAAGCTAATCTAAGAATTTTATTCCATAGGATAGATTTAGCAAGACTCTCTCATTTTTTTCTTCAAATAAAACTAGATTTTGAGCCATATGAATTGCCAACTGACTGGGCAGTTTACTTTATTTTGATTTTGCTTAACTATAGATGTTTCTTCTGATTATGGTTAAGAATAAAATTTCAAGTTGTTGCAGTGGATGGAGCAAAGAGAAGTTTGGACAGGATCCCTACCCTCTGCCGCTTATTGGATCTCAGCATTGAGAATTGTGTTATAGAAAACCAGGTTTTGCTGACATTGTGGCTTATGTGTTGCATTAAAGCATTTTCTAATTATTTTTGTCATTTTCCTATATGGAGGGAAAAATAATTTTTGCTTTAATTTTCTACAAAAATTCATTGAAGTATAATGAATACAGCAGACATTTCAAAAGAATGAAAAGGAAGGTATAAGCATGCCAAGCAATGAAAATATGGCTCCTTTTTAAAAATGCTATTGGAGAAGTTGAGGGGAAATTAAATGTAAGGCTCTCCCTGTTTTATGTTATTTTATTTTTTAATTGAGTAGTGGCAAATTCATATGAAGGTTTACATAGTGGGGTGTGTGTGTGTGTGTGTGTGTGTGTGTGTGTGTGTGTGAATTTGTCAAATGCTGAGAATCTATTTCAAATCAACTGAGAAGAAAAGTAGGAAATGAAACCGATTCTAGACTCCATAGGCAACTCTCAGGATTTATGCTGTTTGTGGAGCAAGGCTTTCTTTCCAGCAAGGTTGATTCTTCACCCTGATCTGCTCTTCAAAACCAATCTGCACAGATGACAAACATAACTAAATGCTCTGGGAAAAATGAACAAACTGGAATTTGAAAGGAAATGGAGGAGGGTAAAGGCAAGTGAAAGAAAACACACAAATACATCATGCAGGGGTAGGGGAGGAGGAGGAGCTTGGCCCTGAGAAAGGGAAGGATAATGAAATCAAGCTTAAATAACAGGGGTTGCTTTTTAACAGCTAACATTTTGAGCTTTTCGAATGGGCTAAGTACTCTTCCATGAACTTTACATTCACAAACTCATAGTATCCTCATCACACTCCATCAAATAGGTGCTACTGTTAAATCTACAGAGAGGTCAAAAATTGCATAAATAGGTAGTGGAGTTAGGCTTCACATCCAAGAAGTGCTGTACTATTGGCCACTACATTAGGACCTATCTCAAATGTATGCTTATTTTTGTGTGTGTGCCAGGCACTGGTCTAAGCAGGCACATATATCCACCTTCTAACAACCCTGTGAGACAGGCATTTATCTCTTACTTATGGATGAGAAACTGGGGCTTAGACAAAAAAAACCCCAAATTCTGGTGACTTACCACAATTTCAGTGACTTTTATTTCCTTCTAATTGCATTTTAAAAGTAAAAGAATGTTATTTCATGATGCATTGTTTCTGATAAATAACTATAATTACAGAAATGGTTGCCACCTATGTGTTTCCTGCTGCCACCAAATAACACTTTATTATTGGAAAGAGATCCTGTAACTAAGGGAGAAAAACACAGATTTAGAGCCACATCTAAGCTTTCCTATGCCCTGGCTGTGGGCTCCTAAGCATTTTTGGTAACTTTGTTGGGAATCAGTTTCCTTAGCTAGAAAACCAAAAGGATTGATGTTTTTTCTCATACCAGTATAATAAACATCCGAGATCATTTATGAAGTGCACTTATCCTATAGGAAGTGCTCAGTACATGAAAGCTCGTTTGAATATATATAATCATTTTACTTATATATGTGCTTTTGTTCTAAGGGTGACACTAATTTATGGAAGATCCTCGAGAAATTTAAATTAAAAAAAAAAAAAGCTTTCAGGAAGATTATGAAAGCCTGAGATAGACTGGCCGGCTGGTTTTAAAAACAAGAGATCAGTCTAGTAGAAATGATACCCATTACTAGCTATTAAAAAGGGAAAGGACTATATAGAGAGGGCAAAGGACACAATAGCAGTATTACATAACTAACAACGTAACTGGGATTACTGTCCTATTAAAGAAAAGATTTCACAACATCGCTCCAAACATTGCTCAGTGTATCCAGGTTTCACTTCTGTTGGAGTGGTTGGTGTCTGGAACTGCCTGCTCCAAAAATTTCATAAGAACCTCTCTTGAATGTGTTATTTGTTAGTTTTTCTTTTGCTCTCTAACCACCACTGAATTACCTCTTCTGAAAATCACCCCTCTGACTGTTAAGCATCAGTGAGTGAGACCCACATTCAGATAGAGTGGGAGCTCTCTTCCTGGCAGGAATCCCATCCAGGAAAACCTTTTAATGGCAAGAATCTATTTAAACTGTATTTAAAAAAAAAGATACAAGAACCAAGGGCCTGTGCCCAACAAAATTAAAATAAGATTGAATAAGAGACCTATTCTTCAGGGGATCATTCTATAAAAGCAATGGCAACTATAATTATTGGCTTTTATGGGATAGTCTTGCTTTCCTGCAATCCTTTTTTTTTTTTAAATTAAACCACTGTTAAATGAATAACTAAAGTTATTTAATTTCTACAAATTGTAAAGACTTTATAGACAAATTAGTTTATTAAAAATTTATCTGATTTGCCCTGGTCAATGTGGCTTAGTTGGTTGGAGCACTGTCCCATAGACTGAAAGGTCACAGGTTTGATTTCCAGTCAAGGGCACATAGCAGCTTGTGGGTCTGATCCTCCATCCGGGCGAGTACAAGAAGGCAACCAATTGATGTTTCTCTCTTGCATCGAGTTTCTTTCTCTCTCTCCCTTCCTCTCTCTCAAAACAATGAAAAAAATGTCCTGGAGTGAGGATTAAAAAAAGTTTTGTTATACGATCACATATTCTGTTTTTAAGTTTATAGGATTGTCAGCGCAGATAGAAACCTAGCACAACAGGGCATGTCCCTATTTAATGATAAAGTTATTTAATTTTCATCCTGATTAAAAATCAGAAAGAAAATAATGTTTATAATTAGTCCTTTCAGACAAGTCCAGTGATAAAAGGATTCAAATATTGTTGTTTATGCTGCTTGGAAACTTACATGCTCTTGCCTTTATAAATTTATTATTTTTTCTTGAGAAAGTTACTTAAAATTTCTTAGTGTTTAATTGTGATAGACTATTATGCTGACTCAGAGAAGTAACTTTATGTCTCAAATGCAGAAACTGAAACAAGGACACAGAGATTTTTCTGTTTCCATTTCAATTTGGAAATTTTCTTAAAAGCATGAAATCGCAACTCTTGAATACTATGCACTGCCTGAACCACCTTGAACCTAGAGTTTCTTTACAAGTACAGGATGAAAAAATTTTTATAAGAACACCTCTCCATTCTTTCCCTTTCATTTCCAAATCCAACATAATTTGACATCTTTTTTAGGGTTTGAATAAAGAAAATTCAATAACGAATTGAGTATATAAAATATTTTTATTAGGTAGTAACACTTAACCTGAGGTCTACCCTTACAACAAAATTTTAAGTGCACAATACAGTATTACCAACCATCGGAACTATGTAGCACAGCAATTTTCTCGAGTGTTTTCATCTTGCAGTACTGAAACTTTACACGCATGGAACAGCAACTGTCCATCTCCCCTCCACTCAGACCCTGGGAAACACTATTCTGCTCAATAAGTTTGACTATTTTAGATATCCCACGTGAGTAGAATCATGCAGTATTGTTCATTCTTCTATGACTGGATTATTTTACTTAGTATAATGTTTTCAAGGCTCAGGTTGTCACAGGTGGCTGGGTAACTTCACATGGTATAAAAGTAAGTGTTATAATTAATTAGATTCTCAATTGGATGCTGGTCAAGTTGCAGTGTATAGACTATTCATTGCTTCTAAATTACTATGCAAAAAGTGTAAGAGTTGAATTTTGTTACAGTTTTTCTCGTAGAAAGGCATAATTTTCAATTCATTCTCAGTAGAGCTGATTTTGTTTGACAAATGTGACAATAAAACTCACTTTAATGGGCAGGTAGCAGTTACATCAATAACATGTTTGGTGGAGGAGTTTCTTGGAGATAAAGGAGATTCTTTTCTCAACCAGAGATCTTATCCTCCAATGTGCTGATACACTAGAAACAAACACGAGCAGTTGTGTATCACCTTATCTGTGCAACTTTTGCCCTGAAATTATTGACACGAATATGGGTGAATCAAAAGTTTGAGGTAAATCCTTCACCCTTCATATCATCTGCTGTGGAACTATCCCTCTAGGTTGGAATAAATCAAATTTTCTCAGGCAGATCAAATTCTAGGAAAAGTCCTTTGCCTTCACTTACTAAACTTTAATTCTTATTCTGCTGCTCCATAATCACAGGGCATTCATCCACTGTAAAGCATTTCAGTTAAAATGAATAAGCTGGGAGACTGCTCATGCCATCCTTTCCTCGCTGTGTGGGGAAGGTGAGTTCAAAGCAGGAGGGAGGGAGATATTGACTCGCCCACTCAGGGGGTCAGGAGTCTTGAATTCATGAGACAAAAAGCAGAAAATAGTTGTACTAAATTAAAGACTGGAGGAGGGAACAAGATGAGAGAGTGGGAAAAAATAGTGGAATGAGGCAGATCTGGCTGTAAATGCCCAGAATATTCTTCTACCTCCTACCTAGGGATGCTGGAAACAAATTTTTGAGGCTTCAATTCCTCCCTTTGAAAAACACATATCTAATATCAATTAAGTAAGTTATTGAAGACTAAAATTTTAACAGCACATTGTGTATTACGGCGTACAAACTGCAAACTTGAAAAAGAAAACAGTTATCTTTGCCTTGTTCAGACTTTTTTATTGTAAAGATTGCAATGGTTTTAAAAGAAATTACAACTTTTAGAATGGTATCTCTGGCTGTATTTCTAACTTCCAATCCACCACTTTTATTTTGGCCACTTGTATATCTTTTTGCTACAGGGAATGATTTCTTCTGCCTAGGTATAAAGTATCGCCCTGTTCTGTTCTGTTCATTTTTTTTTCCTGGCTAGTTATTTTTATTTTTGTTTTCTCAATGTAAAAGTCAGCTTCCTCAAGGATTATCTCTGTATTGAAACACCTCACTAGATAAATTGGACTCCTCTTTCATGTGTCTCAGAATAACCTGTGTTTTATCATCTCTATTTATACTTTATTCATTTATCCATATGTGCCAGGCATTTATAGTAATTAACTTATGCTTGTAATTTCTTGTTTAATGTCACCTCCCACTCAGTGCATACGCCTGAAGAGGCTGTTTAGAATACTCCCCTTTACAACTCTGTATCTAGTGTGATGTTTGCTACATAGATGGGTTCAATAAATATTTGAGTGTTTGTGGATGCTGAATATTTCATACATATAAAATAGAATTCTAGAATCATCACGGTTATTTTAAATTATTTAACAGCAATACTTGTCTAGTGTTTGATGATTGGTAAAAGATCTATGAAAAATAGTCTAGGGCACAATTAGAATTATGATTTATTTCAAGTCAAGTACTAGTAGATTAAACAGATTCTCAGAATATTTTTGATCAAGAGAGTCAGTCAGTCTTTCTCTCTCATAAACACACATGAACACACTCAGAAAAACACTAAGATAACTATGTGGAGGTAGATAATCATTCACCTTTCAGCAATGTGCAAATGTGTAATACAGACAGGAAAGCACCATCTGGAAGGTAACTACCAAGTGGTAAGCGGTGTGTTGTAATTTCTATGAGTTATTTGTTAGAAAAACCTATTCAGTAAAGATCCACATTTTGTCCCATTGCAATTTGGCTCATATTTTACACCCATGAGTTATACCACATTTTCCCTCCATTCTATTGTTTGCTTAAAAAAAAAAGAACAAAAAGAAAGTATAGTAGTAATGTAGTGTAGGAAAGATATGAGAGAAATTCCATTTACCGTCTTTGAATTCTGCTTGATCTATTCTGCATCATTCTCACTCCTAATTAGAGATGATTATAAAACATTTGGCCTTAGGCAAGTAAGGCTAAATCTTTTATTGTTAAATGACTTGTTCTTCTACTCTGAAGATAACCCCCAAACCCCAAACTGCTAAATCTAGTGAGAAAATTGACAAACTCAATAAGCAGTTGCTTCGCAGGCAATCCATAAAATGACTTTTCTCAATGTTAAATTACCTTTATGCCCTGACTGGTGTGGCCCAGTGGATTGAGCACTGCCTGGCAAATGAAAGGTCACTGGTTCAATTTTCCATCAGGGTACCTGCCTGGGCTGCCTAGTTGAGAAGCAACATCTCACACATTAGTGTTTCTCTCCCTCTCTTTCTGCCTCCCTTCTCCTCTCTCTAAAAATAAATAAAAATCTCTAAAAATAAACAAATAAATTACCTTCATAAATATCCTATACATTCTAATTCTTAAATTCATTAGATCATACAGTACAAGTACCATTAGTGTAAAACTTCACTATAATAAACTTCACAATAATGAACAATCATGGAACGTGGTTCAGTACACTAAAACAAAAATGACCTTCTGCTTTAATTTTGTGGGTTTCTATCTTTTGGATTTGTATTCAGTCTTTAAACACACATACATTTCTAATTCCACTTTGCTGTTCCACCTTCATTGCCAGCTGGTGTTTTGTCCCTGAAACCTATCGACAACTCTGATAAGTTACAATGTTGCTGTCTGTTAGAGTGAGATGCCACAGAAAAAACACTATAAATTTTAAGGGATAAAAATATAT
>PVKM010002103.1:39222-68534 GCA_004027735.1 Carollia perspicillata | reverse complement strand
AGTGAGCAGTTGTGAAATGAGCATGATTCCTCCAGAGGTTTCTTCGGTTTTAGGCCCTGGGGTCTGCCAAGCAGTGAACTGAAGATCTCTCATGTTCATATCTTGGGGGCCAACTGTATACAGCAAATGCAAAACACAGGGATAGCAGTATTGCTTGCTCTGTTGCTATATTAGGGCCAGATTGAAGCCATCTGCTGGCGCAAGCTTGGCAAGAAGGAAACCACCATGTTTGGCTCTACAGCAGCATTCTCTCCCCTGGTATTGTGATAGCATCTCTTCTCTCAGGCTGCCCTATGAAGTCTGCCTCCTGGTGTGGGTGACACCCCTAGAGCACAGGTGGCAAACACAAGGCCCAGGGGCTGAACCCGGCCCTTCACCTTGTTTTATCCAGCCCAGCACCTTGTTTCTACCCAGCGGCAGCACCAACCTCTCACTTAACTGTTAAGGAAGGAGTAATTACATTGATACAGTCCTAAAATTGCATTCGGCCCTTTGAAGGCAACCGAGAGGCTGATGTGGCCACTGGTAAAAATGACACCCCTGCCCTAGAACAATGCATTGCCCTCCTTGATGCCATCAGAGAGCTCAAGTTTTTGCTTCCTATTATATGCTCAAGACCCCATTGACACTGTAATGGCCCAAACAAAGGTCTATCTCACTGGCTGACACATTGTCCTTAGCTGCCTGTACATGTCTACTTGATGCACCCCAAGTCCATTCACTTCTCCCCCAGTGCTTGGTGTAGATTGGCCTCAGTGGCAGTCATGAGGCCAAGGTTTAAAGAAAAGACAACCAGTTCAGCATGGACTTACTTACTGCCAGTGTCTCTTATCCAAGATTAGAACAGCTGAAGAAGAAAAAGGATTCAGAATTTGGTAACTGGTGAAGATCTCCAGAAAAACTCACATCCTGAGCGAAGCAAGCTGATGGAACCATACCTGTTGATGAAGGCTCTGCTGGGGGCAGCCACCCTGGCTGGTGATTGTGGCCTGCAGCAAACTGCATCCCTCACTGGGCTCCAAGAGCCTTGGCAGCAGAGAGAAATAAAACTAAAGGGAAATTCAGAGTCCATCCAGTCCAACACCCCGATTTAGCAGATGGGGTGACTGAATCCCTGAGGAGAGAGAAATGACTTGGCCAAAGGTGACATAGTAAGTCTGCTGTAGCCTCTAGGAGCTCCACCAGGAGACTGAATAAGACTAGAGAGTTCCCTACTGACTACTTTACCCAAAAGAAAAAGCAGGGGGAAAAATTTCATCTTAACTTTCAGACCTTAATGACTGATGATTATTTTAAAGGGTTTATCTCATCTGCAACACAGAGAAGAGGGTGGGCAAAATGAGAGTCAGGGCCAAGTATGTAATTAGGGCAGGTTCTTGGGCCTAGCCTCTGGGCATAGTTTAAAATGATGACAAGTAGAAACAAGTTTTCAGATTTAACATGAAAATCTTGCTAGTCCAAAAGGTTTTCACTGACATTGAACAGCAAGATAGAAACATTTTATGTGCATTTTACAATATGTACCTAATACAATAGAGATACATTCTAGAAAATCACTGATGAACATTGAATATGAAAGATTTCCAAGAAAATGGTTTGTGGTGATTCCCCTCGTACATCTGGTTCGTAGCAAACTGAGGGCGTTTTGGTTTGGTGTAGATTTAGCTTCTTTGTGAGTTTAAAAAACATAGATATATTTGCTACTGTCTGATTCCCAGATATTGTTCCCACAGACCTCTTTTTTTCCAAGACAAGATGTCTGACAACTGTCTCCCACTTAGGGTTGTCCTCCAAAGTATTAATGATGATTTTTCTAAAAAAAAAAACCACAAACCCGATTATGTGGTTTCCTTTCTTGAAAACCTTCAGGCTCCCTACTGCCCACAAAATAGTCAGCATTCCTAATCCACCAGGGTTTGGCTGTTAATTGTCCTTTCTGCCTTACCTTTTATCACCCGCCATGCGGTACACACACACCTCCCTCACAACAACATATACTCTGTATTTCCTTCCAACATAGAGGCTGCTTGTTCCTAGTAAGTATGCCCTACATACAATTTTCAATATTGGTGATTTTCCTCCAGCTAAACCCTCTGCTTAAAATGAATAACATTTCATTAGCCTTGCCATAGTTCCACCCATCCATTGTGGTGTAGATTATAGGCCAGTTGTTCAAAAAAGTCTTCCCAGATCATTCTAGTTGAAATTTTTCTCTCTCCTTTCTATTCCCATGGTGTTTAGCTTATGCATTTCTCTGAGCCCTTTGTACTTTCTGGCAGGTATCTGGTTGATTTGTCTACTAATCTGGTTCCCTTGTTAGAGTGCTAGAGTGTGGGATTCCTGAAGGCCAACACTAAGTCTTTTTCCAACCTCCCAGCTAATGCTTGGGACATAGTAGGCTACCATTAAGTTTGTAAAATTAAATTGGATTATACTTCTGTTCGGGAGTATCCATATTTATCTTTGACCCAAACTCTATTTCCTCTATCTCTCATAATGCTTCCTTGTTCTGCTAAACTGTTCCCTTCATCTTTAATCTCCATGATGGTGGCCCAGGCCCAGAGTGTGTCTTTGCTGGGATTCCCATCAATAAAAGCCCTGGGAACCCAGCTACAGGGTTGGATGGATACAATTGCTGCTGCTGAATGGGGAGCCTCAGGAAACCTGTAGCCACAGCTTCAGAAGCACAGGAAAGTGTCATTCTGAATATTTCTAGGTACCCTGTGGAGGTAGAAGACTTGACCCAGGTTTGTGCCCAGGGCATCTCATGGCCCAGAACATCATTGCTCATTCCTTTGGGGAAATAGAACTGATATGATAATTCCCATCCTGGCTCTCCAAACCCAGAGCTCTTCTTAGTATTTCACAAAGCTTAAAGAGGCTACTTAATCAAGTATGCGGTCAGTTTTATGTGCAAACACTGACTTTTCTCATGTTTTTTTTTGTTTTATTTTTATTTTTTAAGATTTTATTTAATTATTTTTAGAGGGAGGAAGGGAGAGAGAAAGAGAGGGAGAGAGACATCCATGTGTGGTTGCTTCTTGCGTGCCCCCTACTGGAGACCTGGCCCACAACCCAGGCATGTGCCCTGACTGGGAATCAAACCGTGACCGGTTCTGTTTGCTGTCCAGCGCTCAATCCACTGAGCCACACCAGCCAGGGCTGTTTTTATTCCTGTGTGTCAATGCTACTTCACTCTTTATATAACTGAATAGTTTAATGAATATACAGCAAGAGAATTATCTTTAAATATTGTTCACAGAAAGAAATCTGACATTTGTTTCAAGTAATTGCTGAGTTGACTCATCTGATCCAGCCTCCCCTTGCCACTGAACTCTTGGGCTACCCTGTTGGGTGTTATCTTCAGTGTCCCTTTCATTCCTTGGCTTCTTGGTAAAGTCCAGAGCCGCAGTCCCCAAGTCATGCTGCAGTTATCTTTTCATCCTCCCATTGCAGAGCTTGGCAGCCAGATGCATTAAAAGGTGCACAGGAGGAAACCCAGTTCTAACTGGATGTGTTGGCACCTGAGTTCTGGAGTAGTGAAATTAAAAGTTCCCTTTGGTAGTGTGTATTTCACGAATCAAGAATTTTTTCAAGAAGGAATCTATTACTGCTTAATCACTGTAGTCTGTTTGGTATGCGATTCTTTTCCAGAGACAGTATAGCTTTATATGAGGTTCAGAGTCAGACGTACATTCAAATAGGACCCTGTGACTTACCCGCTGTGTCAGCATGGGCAAAAAAACTGAGCAGAGTTTGACTTTCCTCATCAGTAAAATGGGATTTATAATACCTTGTGGCATTGTTGAGAAGGTTTCATCAAATGAGGTAACACATCTAAATAGCTTAGCAGAGTGCCTGGCACACAATGAGGACTCAATCATTGTTAGCCATTTTCATCATTTCAAAACACAGGGTCCAAGAGATAGAAAGAACAAAAGAACTCTTTGGTGGCAGAGAGGGTTAGCAACTACTGGAATCAATATAACTGCTGGGTTTACCAGAAATGCCATAATAACAAAAACTGTTTCACATTTACACATTATTTGAAGAGCAAGATACGTAGTATAGGCACTGAGTGGTAACATTAATAGATGCTATTTCATCTTAATGTTGAGCACAAGGAATATCCAAAAAAGGAATCCAAAAGTGATTCTGAGAGCGCTCTCATTCAGATCTCTCCTGAAAATACTCCTCTTCATTTAAGTAGAGAAGTTGCTGTGCAACCCAAGGCAGGGCTTTCAACAGACATAGCCATATGTGTTCTCAACTTCGGTGAAATCTGATCATGACCTAAGCCTGTGTTATCCTTGCCGAGTGACAGCTGACCTCGGCCTTTTCTGTGCGCTCTGCATAGTTCACCTCTCTGAGAAAGAGGTCTGATTTCCAAGTAGAGTGTTGGTCTTTGTTCTTTTTCTCTTTCTATTTTCTTTGCATGTATTTATTTGGGAGAGAGAGAGAATGTAGACTACAGTCTGCTGAATCTCTTTTCCCTGAGTTAAGAGGGCTCCTTAGAAAATTTCATTTGAATTATTATTGGCACTCAAGCAGAAAACCTTTCTCAGCTTTAGAGGAGCAAGATGTAGTCAGATTCATGTATATTAAAAGTTATTAAATCACTTCTTTATATAGCAATGGTGTACACTATTCATGAATCAGGTGTACATAATAATAATAATTAATAACAAAATTAATAAGTTTAATTATTAATTATAATGTTATTGTAATTGTGTTATAATTATATCATATTATAATTATTAATTATAATGTTATTAATAATAATTAATAACAAAATATTTATTGAATAAGACAGGCAAACAAATTAATAATATATATCAAATTTATAGGAAAGATATCAATATCCATTAGATAAAAAGGCAAAGGATATGAACTGCTATGTATTGAGAAATATAACTACTGAACTAAAGCAGAAAAAGTTGATCTATACTCGTAATTCAAATACATGCAAATTAAAGAAACCCTGAGATACCATGGTATACTGGCTACAATATCTTTTTTCAGTTGAAGCACAGTAGTACATTTGGTTCACTCAGCATTGCTGGTGTTATAAATTGTAGTAACCCTTTTGGAAAATAGTATTGCAGCCTATGTAATCAGAGCCCGAGCTTTGATCCCCTTCACCTTAGTGGCTGCTCTGAGCAATGCCAGCCCCACAGCAGCCCTGGTCCTGGGCCCTGCTCTGTGCACATCCTGGACCAGTTGAGTCTTCACACTTTTCTTCCTGTGACTTACTGAGTGTTTCATTCCCTGTAAGAGGAGCTCTTCCTTCCTTTTCCTTCCTTCCCTTGGTAGAATCCCAGTCATTTCCTCTGTGCCTGTTGCTATGCATCTCAGTGTCCCCAAGGGATCTTTCCACTCCTTTGGCTGCAGGGTGGTTGACTGGGGAGGTCACTCACATCACATCACCTTCACAAGCTATTGAATTAGAAGCACTGTCGACTATGTCTGGAAAAGCCAAGGGAGTAAGTAGATTTGAGCTCTCAATCTGGGAAAGCAAATCTGAAAGAAACAGCCCTGAGCCAGGGCCAGCCATCATGAATTTCCTAACAAACTACTGTCAGCCTATATTTTCCTTCTGAGACACTCTCATGGGACGACTCAAACGTCCCATTTCTTTTCAGAACACAAACAGGTCATAAATGGTAGGTAGTCAGAGAAGGAAGAACCTTACCTATTAGCCTTCCCTTAGTCTTAATTTGTTTGGTATTGCTTGAAACACCATGCATTATATCAATTTTACTTTTTGTGGGTTTTTATTAGCAGGGATGAGAAGGCCATATAGCTAAAAAAAAGAAAGAAAGAAAGAAAGAAAGAAAGAAAGAAAGAAATATTCAGGGAAAATAAAACACCTTTTAAT
Source organism: Carollia perspicillata (assembly GCA_004027735.1). Lineage (NCBI taxonomy): Eukaryota > Metazoa > Chordata > Mammalia > Chiroptera > Phyllostomidae > Carollia > Carollia perspicillata. The sequence continues at coordinate 62,656 of PVKM010002103.1, read as the reverse complement.
GCAAACTACTTTATCCTTGACACTAAAGCAAAGTTCCCAGGAGGGGATCTGTGTGGGTTGCAGGGCCCAGGAGGGTTGCTCTGGGAGTCCACAACATCCCCTCCCCCACTGACACGCATATACACAAGGAGACGCATGTAGTCACTCACACGGCACATTACATTTTGATACCAGCGAGATCTGGTGTAAATAACCTCCAAGCACAGTTTTGCCAGGGAGGAGATGTTGCAAAGGGCAGATGTGCACCCCTAGGGTATGGATGGCTCCACCACAGGGAGGGAAACAGTCAGCTTGCTCCCTGTTGGTATGGTCTCTGGAAGGACCACCGCCAGGCAGCTCTTTCCTCTGTCGCCCCCATGCACACACCTCATCTCTTTCCCATCTCCTGGCAGCCTTCCTGTCCACAGAAGGAAGAAATCAAAGCTGGGGCAGCCCAGCAGTCTGGACAAGTGCTTGAGTCATGAATAGTGTACACCTGATGCTGTTGGTAATCCTGTATTTAAAATTCTTCTTTGCTTTTGACAGAACTGGCCTATGATCTGGATGTGGATGATACTCCTGGAAGCAAGCAACATGTGAATCCGAAGGACAATGAGATAGCTGCGTCTCACAACCTTGGGAATGGCCATTCCCCCCTGAAGGTTCTAACCAGCTTGGCAATCTATGTGGTGTGCCTTTTCTTCCTAGTGCACTGACTACTAGTGCACAGCACCGGTGCTGCCCTTCAGCACCCTGTGGTCTTCCTCTATAAAGGGGACCTGCCTTCTTATTTCTTTCTACTTTTTTATCTTATATGCCTCCTCCAGCCATTAAGTAGAAGACTAACCATGTGTTATGTTTTTGAAATCAAATGGTATCCTTATGAGGAAGGTGAATTTTAGTGGTAGTATAGATTGTCGTTTTACAAAGAAAAAAATCAAGTCGTGCCAAATTATTTTCCTATGTTTGGCTGCTAGAACATGGTTACCATGTCTGTCTCTCTTTCCCTTTGCATGAATTTCTTTAAAAAAAATAAATAAATGCTCAAATAAAAATGCATTGGGTCTTTTTTGAAAGCTCTCATATATGGTGACTATGTAATGCTTTTCTTCCTTCTCATAGCTTTTTATCCAGCATAAGAAAATCCCACCAGGTGCCAAGAGTGGTCTTGAAACTTACCTTCCTGCCCGCCTTTTGGATGGATATCAATCCTGGTCCCAAACCCCACTCAAAGCCACTCCCTCCTAACACACACCCAACCCATCATCTCCATTTAGAAACCTTGGGTTAGCGTTTCTTGCCTATGAAACTAGAGATATCTCAAAAAGTTCCACTGTCTCTTTACAAATTTTGCATTTTGAAATTGTTTTTGCTCAAATACAAACTTTCTGTGCAGGTCATGCCCAGTTGCATGAATTATATTCTTTCATTTCCCAACCCAGAGAAGTGGGCACAAACAGTACAAACAAATCATAGCCCCAAGCTTCTTTACTGTTGTCTCAGGCTTCTTCTCTGTCATCCTTCTCCAGGGGCTACCACGTGTCAGGGCCAGCAGTTGCCCGGAGTCAGGTTACAAAGGCTGTCATCAGAAAACCCATGATTTTTAGGAAACAACGCTCACTCTCAGCCTCAGGTGGGCTTCCTCAACATTTGTTTATTCAACGACAAGTTTTTCATACCTGTTGGGTGTCATATACTGGAACAGATACTGGAAACAATAGAAAAGAAAACAGATTCGATCCTTGGTCTCACAGAGCTGAAGGTCTGGCACCATTAGTAATTCCAACACCAGCTTTCTGTCAATTGTTGGTGCAGTATCATTACTTAAATCTTTTTACACACATGACATCACAAACAATAACAACACTATGCTAATATTTGGACATTCTTCTGCCAAAGAACCTCATGAATAACCAACTTGCTGGTGTTTATAATGCCTAGCATGTTACCCATTTGTCAAGTCAAGTCAAGTCAACAGAAATATTGTTGAGTCTAATACAGTGGGAACTCAACTCCCACCTGAGGGGTAGGAGAGGCCTAATAAGTATGAGGAACAGGGGGTGAGACACAGAGAAGGAGTGGGCAAAGGTCAAGGATGGGGCAGGGAAGTCCCCTTTGATTCTAAGAGGTGGTCCCAGTCAGGATCTCTGATTTCTGTCCAATGGCAGAAGGTCACCGCACAGGAAGCAGGAGGTGTAATTTCTCACAACTTATCATCCCATCTTGCTGCCACAGCACACCCCTGTCAGGGTGCCCTGTGGGGAGCAGGTTTCCAACAACATTTCCATCCTCTGCAGAAGTTTTCACAAACACAAAATGGAAATATTTAGTTTAGTGTTTCCTTCAGTTGCTTTTGTTGAAGTGAAGACTATGATCAGTTGTATTTGTTAACATGGTTACAATGATTTATAGCAGTTGGTAAATCTTGAAAGAATTATTTTTGGTTTTTAAAGCATCATCATTTCTATATTTAAATGAGAGTTGTAAGAATCTTTGTTCTTTGATCCATGAAACCTAAATACTGGAAAGGTTTGCTCCTTGCGCTCTGTGTGATATTAACACAACACCAGACTAGAAGAAGGATATAAACTCAGTTATTGCCCAATGACTGTCCCCATCATTCTACAGGAAGGTTTTTATTTTATTTGACAAAAGAATTATTTGTGGCTCTGAGATCAGTTTTTGCACTTGCAAGCAGGACAAAACTTTTTTAAATATTTTATTTATTTATTTTTAGAGAGAGGGTAAGAGAAGGAGAAAGAAAGGGAGAGAGACATCGATGTGCTGTTGCCTCTCCTGCACTCCCCATTGGGGGTCTGACCTGCAAGCCAGACATGTGCCCTGACCAGGAATCGAACCAGCGATTTTTTGGTTTGCAGGCCAGTGCTCAATCCAGTGAGCCGCGCCTGCCAGAGCAGGAAAGGACTGTTTTAAAGTCCCTTTGTCCTGTCTGGGAGCAAAGGAGTTGTCAGTTTTTACACACCCTTCTCTTTCACTTCTTCCCAACAGACCTCAGTTTCTATCTTCTAAAACAGAGAATCAGGACAAGATGTTCAGCATCTTTGTTTCTATGATTTTGTGACAACATTGGTCCTGAAAGGAAGTAAGTGCTGCTGCTTCTGCCCAGCATGGGTGTCATAAGCGTGTGGTTCCCATATGGCTCTCATGACTTTTTCAGCCTAAGGTCATATTTGACACACTTCAGTCCCCAGAACATGAACCAAGACAGACAGTGTTTCTGCTGTCTCAGTACACTGTCTGCCTGCTATGGTCCATTTACGCTGAGTGATGAGGGCCAGAAGACAAGTCCTCTGTAATATCCATGGCCTCCCAGCTTCAGCTAACTGGTTAGAATTAAAATGGATAACCATACACACTTACAAAACATGGATAATCCACCATCTCCTATTGACATTTACTTCTACTCAATAGCCTACATCTTTTAGCTTTTTATCCATGTCTTCTACTAACCCTCCATATTTTTATGCCTCTAGTTCAGAATCCAGTTTCACTGCTAGTTGGTGGCTTTTCATCTTTGAAGTGTTGATTCTGCTCTTTAATATAAACTTCCTACACGTAAACATGTTAAGATGACTATTGACTATTTTGTCATTACAATAGGCCCGGCAGCTGGGAAGTTGCCACATCCTATTGGAAGTTTCCAGGCCTCTTTCTCATTGGATGCATCTGTGAACTTCCAACCACTTAACTCTGGTACTTGAGCAAGGTTAAATCCTAGAATAACATTCTTAAGGCCTAGGCTGCAACAGACCTGCCAGTTCATCCCACAGCCTTTGTTTGAGTACCACCTGAGGAGAGCTCTCACCAAGATGCAATGCAACCTGCTTGGTTGCTGGACACCTCTCATGTTTATCAAGTTTCGTTTTTCAAACGAAATGTGCACAGGCAATGAAATTTTGACGATACATCATTATAAATGCTTCAAAATGATATTCATTCAGTAATTCCATACCCTATAGCTCTTTACTTTTAAAAGTTTGATTTATGTCCTTCCCATCTTTTTTCTCTCTGTATATGTATATTCACATACATGAGATTATACTGAACATATAATTCCATAATACAAATCGATCTTTTATTAGGTGGAGCCAAAAATCTGCCTCCCTATATGTTCCACCCATTGATCCCACTCTTCCATAAAGACCAGTGTAAGATTAAGGTCACACGACTTTGCACACAGCTGTCCTTAAACAATTTTCAATCGCTGACTCTTGCCTCTTCTGTTTTTTTTCCCTAAACAGTTCCTTAAGCCCTGCTCCATGCTCCAGTGGGCCAATTGTCCTCTTCCGCTGTCATGCCTTTAGCTGAGCCCATGACACAGCTGCAGCCCGAGCAGAATGGCGCATGGGTCATGTTCCCATAGAGGGCCAAGGACTCTACCGGAGCAGTCCTAGAGTGTAGATACTTGCTTAGAATCCACATTACCCTCTTCATGAATGATGACATTGTGGCCAGTTGAAACCCCACCCCTGCCATGATGTTTTTGCAAGAATGGCTGCCAAACCATATCTCTTCCACCCCATACTTGTGTAATTTTTTCATGACTAAATTCCAAGGGTTTTTTATTTTACTTTTCAGTATTTTGGGCCAGGAACTATATACTGTGTGTTTGTGTGTGTGTGTGTGTGTGTGTGTGTGTGTGTGTGTGTGTGTGAGAGAGAGAGAGAGAGAGAGAGAGAGAGAGACGGAGAGAGGGAGAGAAAGAATATATATAGTAAGATGGAGAAATGTTTTTCTTGCCAAAGCCATAACATTTTTGAAAGTCCTCTTTCGGAATTGCTGTTGAACCAGTTTATGTACCGTACAAGAAAATCAGCCTCATTTATTTATAGTCACAACTTGTTTGGAACCAAAATAATGTTCTTCAGCTTGATCACTCGTATCATTCACTAGATTTGCTGCCAAGTAGTTTTAAGCTGCTTCCAAAAAATCAAATGTGTCTTCAAGAAACAAAGACCTTCCTGAGAAGATTTCAGAGAATATGCTATTGGCTATGGAGGGTTCTTTTCCCAAAGAAAAATTCTAGAACATGTAAGGACACTGTACCTCTTAAAAGGACACAACACTAGTTTAGATATGGAAGGTCTGCTAAGTTTGCCTAGGAACCAAAAAAGTATGCTCATTGCTTTTTATTCACTGTTACATATATAAAAATATGTATATTGACTTTGAAAGATTCACTTTAAAAATCAAATACAGGACTGGCATGCAGTTGGCGCTTAAAAATGTTTGATGAATTCAGTATTCACTCCACAAGTGTTTATTGAACAGCGCTCTGTGCTAGACCCTGTGTCATGTACTGGAGATACAGCATCTGAGACGGACACAGTCCCTGCTCTCATGGGGTTTCACATCTATTGAAGGAGACAGACGAGAAACTGCAATGCAATATGAAACCATAATAGAAGTCTACATGGGATGCACAGGGCAGCAGTACAGTTAAGGATATAGCCCTTGAAAAAAGTATAGAAGAAAGGATAAGAATTGTCCCACTTTCAAAGAAAGTATAGAAATTATCCAGGTTACAAAGGGAGAAAAGGGCCTTGGACAGAACAGCGTGACACAGGCCCATATTGGACCATACACAAGGCTGTTCACTGTTGCACTGTTTACCATCATGGGGTATCTTGGAGCACCCAGGTGCTCATCCAAGGTGGAGGTGCACAGAGAACTGTGTAGCAGCCAGAAACAATGAACCACATATACGTCCAGCAGTATGGATATATCTTAAAATCATAGCATGGGTAAAAAAGACTAGAAACCAGATGGGCTATATAGCATCTCACCATTGTAATAAAGTAAGATATATTCACAGAATGCTACACATTTTACAAAAATAGATACACACTAAAAGAAAGGCATTGACCACAGTAGAATGGGTTCCTTTGTAAGGAGAGGAACATGAGTGGGCTTTGGGGATAAAAAGGAGTAAATGACTGAGTCAAACAAGCAAGAGAGGAGCCTTGTCTGGAACAACTCTGATAATATACCATGAATTGAACAGCAGCTTGAAGTCGTCCCTTTGCACCCAACGTCACAAACAAACCCAAACTCAAAGAAGGAAAGGAGAGAGGGAAAGAGGAAAGCATAGGATTTCAGAAAAGACATTGCATCTCCAGTGCCTGGCATATCTTAGGTGCTGAATAAATATGTGTTGAGACAATGAACAAATGAGCAAAGTGGCGCACCTCAGGCCACTTGAAACTATTGGCTAAGAAAATGTGCCTTCAATCATGTGACATCTGCCATGCACGATACATCAATTTAAAAGTTTTGGAAGTGACTCTGAAGTGACCCATCACTTAACTGCAGCGTTAGTTTGAGACAACACATTTAAGAGTACTTTTGGGTAGGTCATAATTATGACTTTCTTTGTGGATGAAAATTCAGTTTCCAGTACCATCAGGCAATGGATCTGGTGCATTTTTTTTCTTGCTTGGCTGGAACCTTGAACTCACAAAGATAGATTATCAACTCCAACCCTCTCATTTTAGAGATGTAGAAACCGAGGCCTGGAGAAGTTAAGAGATTTGCAGAAAGTCACACAGCAAGGCAAGTGAAAAGCCAGCACTGACTCAATCAGAGCCTTTGCTGTCACATTGTATAGACCTGTCACCCTGCAAGAACAGAATGAACAAGTGGTTACACTGGTGAGCTAGAGTCAGCACTGTTTCCTGAAATCTGTGTGCATACAGGCAGAGTTAGTTATACTGATCTTTATTTTGATCCCAGCGGCAATTTAAAAAAATCCCTTATCTAACAAAACACATTGCCTTTCCAAATTAATGCATTCAAGCCAGGGCCTGCTTCGAGACGTTTAATATTGCCCTTACAAATTGGAACCTGGGGTGCAGGAATTCCATCATCCTCATGAAGACTCCTTGTCACAACAGAGGCATTGTTCTCCTCACTCTTACTGTTTGGTTTCGTGCCTTTTCTGTAAAATGTTAGGTATTTATTTTGTTTTGTTGGTGCTTTTGTAATCAGTCTAGACATGGGCCTACACTGAACCATTCAGGAGGCAGATAAAACTCCCACAGTGGAATTCGGTAACCCACTTTGTGCTATTCTCTCTGGGAAGGCAGGGAGGCAGCTCCCCCACCCCAGCCCCCAAGCCTAAATGTTCATGGAAGCTACCACAGACTGGACCAAATTCGCTCATGGAAGAAGTAGAAAGTGTTCTGTCTCTGAAAACATTCCCAGTCTCATAGTAATCTTCATTTCGTACTGGGATGAATTTGCTGCCCACATTTATGTTTTTGCCAGGACACCAAATGCTGTCTCGTTGGAAATGAAAAGTCTCTTTTTGCATAAATCATAGAGACTGCTTTCTTATGTGTTTCCACATTTGAGAAGCTGTAGATTTTATTTTATCCCGAACAAGCAGATGTGTATATATAGTGAGACAAAAAACGTGGTGTGAGAGCGGGCACAGATTACACAGATTTAATACAGGTGGCTTTTATTTGCTCTCTCGATGCAAATTGTTTTCAATCTTTACATTATAACAGAACAAACAGAAGCACAAATTATGTTTCACAATTTACATGGCTGAGCACATTAACTTTTACCACTCTGACACATTGTCAATAGAAAAGGAACTCTGTCTTTACACCTTTGGAAAATCTAAAAGAGTGTGTCTTTCCCCTATAGCCTCCCCAACACTACACCTGCAACAGGAGAAGCTCCTGGAGGATACGGAATTCCAAATAAAAATGTGTGGTTAGCCCTGGCTGGGTGGCTCAGTTGGTTGGAACATTGTCCAGTACACCAAGAGGTTGTGGGTTTGATCCCCAGTCAGGGTGTGTCCAGCAGGCAACTGATCAATATTTCTCTCTCACATCGATGTTTCTCTTTCTCCCTTCCTCTCTCTCTCTAAAATAAATAAAAACATATCCTTGGGTGATGATTTAAGAAACAAACAAAAATGTTTTATAAAAGAGTGTGTGCCTTAGGCTTGCAGTCAATGAGACCATTCAGTTCAGGATCACCCACAGCACAAAGCTTCACATGGCAGCATCACAGATGATGTTTGTGGAATTAACAGCAATTTAAGTGGCCACAGCTCTGGCAGATGGGATGGAAACTACTCACTTTCCCTCAGACAACCGGTACCATAGATGGCCACAGATGTGGCCACCAAGCACCACCCAAATGTGAAGCTATCCTCCAGTCTGACCTACTACCAATGGAGCATTTATTAGTAATCTAGAGGTCATTTCACTTAGTATAATACAGTATGGTTTTCTGCCATGTTACCAACAAGAAAGTTTTCTTCTCTCACAGTTTTTCTAGAACCTGTTTATGGTTGCAGTTGCAAAAACACAAGAGGGCAAAAATGTTGTCTAGGAACAACAGCAAAAATACAGCTCTTTCCAAAATGGCTACAAGCCTAAGTTTCTAAACGAATGTCTCTTTAACTCCCTCCTTAAACGATCAGAGTTCTAAACCATCAAACAATGACTGCATGCATTCCCAATATGTCTTTGTTCAGTGTATATCACTGTATTTTCTAGGAATATGGATAAGCTGTGTGTATACATATGCAAAAAGAAAGCGGCATATCTATTTTTGCCAAATTTGTTGGATGATTGGTTTCCCACATTACAACTTTTTTCAATCCAGAAGCTCTTCATTAAAGGATGTCTTTCTATTATCATGAATATTTAAAACACCATTTGGGGTTCCCTGTGATTAGAATGTCCCAAATGGATTGCTACAAACTCTCCTTTCCAGGGGTAGGTTTCCATCTCTTTTATTCTTTAAATTGTTGATCAAATTTGAAATTTCCTCTGCCATCAAGATAATTATTTCTAGCATCAATGCTCTCATTTCTTGGGATGTCAGGCATTCATTTAGTCCTATAGCAGTCGATCATGTAAAATCTATGGTTCCCTACCATGGTTACTTCACACGAGTTTTGAGAAAAATTTGGAAAATTGGAGAAGTTTTAGCCAGCATCATCCCACTGCCTATCATTGGGTCAGCCAAAATATTGATAAGAACATTATATTCAATTTTAAAAGTTCTCATCACAAGGAAAAAATGTATAACTGTGTGGAAGTAGTAGATGTTCACTGAATTTATTGTGGTAATCATTTCAAAATATATACATATATCAAACCCTCACATTCACCACCTTAAACTAATAAATGCTATACATCAATTATATCTCAATAAAACTGGAAAAATTAAATGTTACATGAAGTCTCATACTGCCTACCCTCAGGCTTGTCTTGAGGCTTATATGAGTGAAGGGACAGGAAAGTGTTTGAATAGCTTGATACCTCCATTAGGGGCTTTTGAAATATCAACCACCAAATGTTCAATGTCAGGATATGGATGTGTGGAGAGTGCTAGGGCTTGCCTTGCAAGAGTGGGAAGCCCTCAGATCTTTGTAACCACTCAGCACCACCTGACTTAAGCAGGATCTTATGTGTCAGGATAAGGACTTTCCTCAGCCTCAAATGCACAGTGGTCCTCATATCAAAAGAATCAGAAATGTAAGAAAACATTTACGACTTCCAACCCTCCACCTCCTTGCCTTCTTCTAACTTCTTCACACTTGAAGCTGGGAGGTCAACTTCAGAAGGCAGGGACCAAGACGGATACTAAGAACTAAACACTCTGACCTCATCTGATGCCAAGACTCAATGTTCTTTGAATGAAAAAAAATACATTACAGAAAATTCACACTTAGCTAAGGCCAGGAGCCCATGTGACCACTGCAAGTAGTAATTCTTATGAATATGTCTTGCCTCATCTCTTGTTTTATTTCTTCTGAAATAGCTTTTTTAAAGCCTCACCAGCAATCTGATGTTGCCCAACAATGAAATGGGAATCCATTCCCTCCCTTTTTTTAAATTGTGGGGCTCAAGATTCTTTTCTGGTTTCTTTGAACACCACTCTTATTGGTTACTTTTGCTTCATCCTGTAACTAGGGCAGGAAGTAAGGCCCAATAGGATGCCCCCACATTATATTCATCCCCAGGAGATACTCAGATTCAACTGAATCCATCAATCAACTGTTTGTCATAATCCAGGTTTTTGAGAGTGCTTGTGCTCTTTGTAAAGCCATCAGTGACTTAGGGATGCATACTGGTGACAGCACAGCAGGATTTTGTGAGTGGAATGAGGAGTATCTAAAGATCAGGTTATATATAGCCAAACTGTGAGGAAAGCCTAGGCTTCCCAAGAATGGCCCAGAACAGCTGAAGCCTGTGCTCTGAGCCAGCCACAGACCTAAGGAAAAAGGCACTCATGTTCTCCATGGGCCTGCCAGGCCTGTCCACCCAATTAATTCTAATGAGAGCTTCAGTTACAGAGTGGCTTTTCCCGACAGCGAGGCAGGAAGTTCACCCAGCTCACAAACCTATATCCAACATGCCCTTCCCCATAGGAGCCTGCAGCTTGCATAGAGAAGCTTTGTAGTGATTCCTTTTTCCTTGTATTTGGGCTTGATTGTGTTGATCCACAGCCCCCCCTTCCTAATCTGCAAGCCACAGGCCTTGCTCCTGTTGCTGGCGCAAACACCTTTCAGCCAGGTTTGTGCTCTGAAACAGTGAATCACAAGCCTTCTCATAAGATCTGGTCCAAGCCCTTCCAGAAGTTTGTATTCCCAGGCTGGATGGAGCCAGCAAGCAGATGCGGCTCAGCCTAAAGGTCTGCTGAGGGTCCCATTTTGCTTTTGGCCTTAAGCTCTAAAAGGCATGTCAGAACAACTGAACCCAACTTCCTCAGTTGCTGAGCTCCTCAAACATGCCATCCACAACGTGCCTGTGAGTCCAGATGCAACCGTAGGCTTCAGAGCAGGCAGCCAGCCAGGGCTGGTTTCAAGTGCTTTCCACATTCTTCCTCTCTCAGAGTTCTCCGGAAGCTGCAGAACTTAGTGTTTCTTATCCAAAAATCTTTTGGCATTTGTTATTTGTGATAATTCCAAACCCACTGAACATTCTTATAACAAATGAGATTTGGGAGAGAGAGTGGAAAAAAGGGATCCATTAGATGATTAAGGGCATACTCACCCTTAGGGACTGATTTTCAAGGGAAAATTAATTTGATGGCTCTCAAGACGTGTTGATTTCCAGCCTTATCACCACCCCCCACCCCAGTTTTTCTATTGTTAATCAGCGTGGTTGCTTTGGACAGTGGAGGTATAAGATTTGGGGTTTCCAAAAGCTGTGATCCAGTGAGAGACTGGCTAGGGTCTTGGAGTAGCTCAGCTTATGACTCTCCAACAAAGGCACTGGCAGAACTCCCTGCTGCAGCCAGCCCAAGGCCCAGAGGGCAGGTTTCTTCATTCTTGGCATGTTCTACTCTGCCACATTCAGGAAGAGGTGGAAATCATCCAAAGGCAGAGCAAGCAAGCCCTTGAGGTCAACTCACCAAGTCCCTTCAGCCAATAGGTGAGTAAAGTAAGACTCCAGGGTAAAATAAGGATATTAGAATGGTTCTAGAGCCTAAGGCCTTGTGGTTCCCAGTCCAAGGCTCTGTTGGTCCTAGCCCATGAGTAGGATGAGAAATAAAACAACATCTGCCAAGCCAGAATCTAGAACTTTGTTCAGAGTCCCTAGTTTCTTGCCTCTCACCCATTTCGTCACTAGTGCTTGTGACAAAAATCAGACCAACAGTACCTTGCAGAACTTTTAAATTGCCTGCAGACTGGAAGACAAATGCTAGAGCAGTTGATAGGGAGCCTATTAGAACGGGCATTTCCTATATGTCCTAAAAGTCATGAATTTTCCTTAGAGAAACAGATGGAGATTCATTTCAAGGGCCACAGAGAAGAAAAGACACATTTGTTCAAATGGCATGCCTTTTTTTTTTCTGCAATGACTCAAGCACAGGCTCCCGCCTCTTCCCCTGGGATCTTAGTAATGCAATATCTGGAGACCTGCCTCTCACACATCTGCTCAGCCCTTCATTAAAGGGACAGAAAATTCAACCACTGATCCCAGAAAACAATTTCCAAGAACAACAGCATATCTGGCCCAATGTATTGCTTTTGCTTCCACTTGCTGACAGAATAAGGCCACTGGACATTCCTTTACATCCACCCCTATCATTGAAGCTTGGCCAAGGCCCTTCTCTGGAAATCTCAGCTCTAGGAAAGGTTCACACACTTAGTTGTCAGAACCAAGAAGAGATGTTGACAAAAGCAAGGGAATGTAACTGAGGAGAAACTAATACCCTCCCTACAGTAGGAGCTAATTAGATTGGAACTATAACTCCAGCAATGCTAAGTGATGGGGCCAGAAGGACTTAGCTGAGCCTAGGCTTCAATGCACCTTCTCCAGAGGCCTTGGTAGTTCCTTAGTATACAGGCCCCTGCCTGAAAGATTACAAGGAGGAGAAACTGAACTCCAGAGAAGGCTCCAGACATTGTGAAACTAACTGAACTAGAGCAATGTATATTTGCAACTCACATCTCTTGTCAAAGAACACCATGGAATTATTTACGGGGATTTCCTGAGAGATGAATACCCATGGTGGGAACACAAAACATTAGCAGCTCAGAAAATCTAATGGGCCTAGGGAAAAATGACATAAATTGGAAGAAAACAGACCTTGTGATCGTTTCACTTAAATATATATTGAGTCTTTAGGTTATACAGGTCTCTTTCCTTACATTTTTCAAACATGAAAAAGTGGTTAGATCTTGTATTTAGCAATGAAATTATGGAAGAAAATCTCTTCCTTAGTCAAAATCTCAATTTTAGTTCCCTACAAGCTAGGGTTTAAACTTTTGAGAGGATGTGGCGGGTGTTGATGTGTGATCTGACACTTCTTTGAGAATCTTAGGTAAAAGCTTAGGTCTCTCTAAAAAAAGAGCATGGATGTTCTGTGATAGGCAAGCTATACAATGGCACTCAATATTCTCAAGGTATTCACACCCTTGAATAATCCCTTCCCCTTGAGTGTAGGCTTGATTTAATAATTTATTCCCAATGGATAGGATGTGGCTAATGTGATGGGGCTAGGTTATAAAAGGACTGTGCCTTCTTATGTATATTTTCCCACAATAATAATAAAAGAGTATAACTTCCATATTGCCTGATCTCCCTCTTGCTCTCTTGCTCACTCACTATGAGAAAACCAGCTGTCATGTTGTAAGCTGCACTATAGAGAGATTCACGTGGCACAAACAGAAAAAAGGAAAAGAAAAAAATTAATGTCACTGGCCAATAGCTAGGAAGTTACTGAAATTTGCCAATAGCCATGTGAGCGAATGTGGAAGCAGATCCACCTTCAGACAAACCCTGAAATGAATGCAGCATTGGCTAATAGTTGATTACAGCCTATGAAAGACTCTAAGCCTGAGGCGCTGAGCCAGCTGAGACACACTTGGATTCCTGACATACAGACCATGTGATAATACATATTTGTTTTTTTTAAGTTGCCAAGTTTTTGGATAACTTGTTACACAACAGTACATAACTAACACACAAGATGTTTACAATATGTCCAGGGAATTCCAGTACATCCTAAACTTCACACCGTTGCTTTCCTAAGTTAACTCCATGTTAAGAATCTTTAGGCCAGTAATGACAAATTAAAATAAAAGCCACACAGACAGAAATTTTAAATTTTCTAGTAGCCACATTAAAAAAAATAAAAGGAAAGAAATGAAAATAATTCCAATAGCACACTTTATTTTTTTAATTTAATCTTTATTGTATTCTTTCCATTACTATTTAGTCCACTTAGCCCCCTCCTCCCAGCAATCACCACACTGTTGCCCATGTCCATGAGTCCTTTCTTCTTTTTGCTCAATCACTCCACCCCCAACCTCCCCCCAATAGCATATTTTAAACTAATATATCTAAACTATTATTTCAATATGTTATCAATATTAATATTATTTATGAAATATATCCCATTTTTGTTATAAATCTTTGAAATCAGATGTGTCTTTCAATGTACAACGCATCTTGATTTAGACTAGTGACATTTCAAGTGCTCTATAGCCACAAGTGGCCAGTGGCCTCTGTAGTAGATAGTGCAGCCCAGGACTAATATGAAACTCAAGTAATGAACAAACATTGGCCTCTTTGGCTACCACAGTATATGCCACCCTAAATGCCTGACACTGATGGAGAAGGTAACAGGGCTTATTGTTATTAAAAAAACCAAGGAGGTAACCATGGTAATATTCTCCAAACTGATCTACAGATCCAACGCTATTCCTACCAAAATCTCAACTAGTTCTTTTTTTTGGTGGACACTGACAAGGTGATCTTAAAATTTATATGAAAACGCAAAGGACATATAATAACTAAAATGATATTGCAACAAAAGAAAGTTAGATGAATTACACTTCCCCATTTCAAAACTTACTACAAAACAACAGTAATCAAGACAGCATGGTACTAGAATTGGATTGACACATAGATCACTGGATAAGAATTAAAAGTACAGAAATGAACTTAAATACTGATTTTGACAAGGATATCAAGACCTTCAATGGAAAAAGAATAGTCTCTTAAAGAGTGGTGCTGAAACAACTGGGTATTTACATGCAAAAAAAATTAGTGTTGGACCTCACAACATATACAAAAGTTAACTCAAAATGAATCAAAGGGTTAAACATGAGAACTAAAACTATGAAATTCTAAGAAGAAAACATAAGGGTAAACCTTTATGACACTGGATTTGGTAATGGTTACTTAGATATAACACCAAAAGCACAAGTAACAAAAGAAGAAATGGATAAATCAGATATTATAAAAATCTAAAAGTTTGTGCTTCAAACGATACCACAAAAAATGAAAAGACAACCCACAGAATGGGAAAATATATTTTCAAATTAAATGTCTGATAAGGCACATCTGAAATACATAACGAATTTTTACAACTCAATAAAAAGACAAATAATCCAATTTAAAAGTGAGTGAAGGATCTGAATAAGCATTTCTCTTAAGCTATACAAATGGCTAATAAATGCTTTAAAAGATGCCCAACACCACCATTAGCCATTAGGGAAATGCAATCAAAACCACAATGAGACACCACATAATAACAAGTGATGATGAGGATGTGGAGAAATTGGAACTCCCCTACATTTCTGATGAGAATGTAAATTTGTGCATTTGTTTTGGAAAACAGTCTAGTGGTTCCTCAAAATGTTAAATACAGAGGTTTCATATAACTCAACAATTAGACTCCTAGGCATATACCTAAGATAATTGAAAACATATATCCGCATAAAAACTTGTCCATAGTTTGGCAGTTTCTCAAAAAGCTAAACACAGAAATACTGTATAACCCTTTAATTCTACTCTTGGGTATATATTCAAAAGAATTAAGCCCTGGCTGGTGTGGCTCAGTGGATTGAGTGCTGGCCTGCAAACCAAACGGTCACCGGTTCAATTCCCAGTCAGGGCACATGCCTGGGTTGCAGGCCAGGTCCCTAGTAGGAGACTTGTGAGAGGAAACCACACATTGATGTCTCTCTCCTTCCCTTTCCCTCTCTAAAAGTAAGTAAATAAAGGTCAAGTCAAGGAGCAAGTATATAGGACCCATGGACAAGGACAATGCGAGGGTTGGATGTGGGGGGGGCAGGGCAGAGTAGAGTAATGGGGGAAATGGGGCAACTGTAATTGAACAACAATAAAAAAATTAAAATAAAAGTTATGTGACTATGGTCTCTCACTCTCTTGAAATACTTGACTGAATTTACCCTTCTTGTGATGATGTGAGATGATAAAATATACACATGATGAGATGAAGTGAATGAGACATTAGTGTGTAAAATAAGGATCACTTGAACACAACACTGTGATACTGTGACAGTCAATCTTATCACCAAGATGGCTATTATGTGAGTAACAATGGGCTAGTAGCATATACAGTGTAGATAGGCTAGACAGTGGAATAGGCTAAGTAAGATGGTGAGAAATTTTATCATACCACTCAGAACAGTGTGCAGTTGAAAACTTATGAATTGTTTATTTCTGAAATATTTCCATTTAATATCTTCAGACTGTGGTTGACTGCCATTAACTGTAACCATGGAAAGCAAAACAGTGCATAAGGGGGTAATACTGTATTAATTCATGTTATGACTTGGATGAAGATTGAAAACTTTACACTAAGTGAAAGAAGCCAGTCACAAAAGGCCAAGTGTTGTATGATTTCATATTAGTAAAATGCCGAGAACCAGAAACATCAATAATGTGTGAAAGCAAGTTAGTATTTACCTAGAACTAAGAGGATAGTAGGAAAATGGAGAGTGACTACAATAGGTACAGGGTTCTTTTGTGAGGTGCCGAACATTTTATAAAATTCAATAATGGCGACAGCTGCACAATTTTGAACATACTAAAAATTAGGGAACTGTGCACCTGAAGTGGGTAAAATTTATGGTATGTAAAATATATCTCAATAAAGCTGTGAAAATAATTTTTGTGGGCGCTTAGGGCAACCCCACTGATACTACATTATCTCCATTCTTTCTTAGAGACATCTGAAGACGCCGTATTGTGCAAGAGAGAGAGGGAAAGATAAAGGCAATTAGTTATTGAGCCCACACTGTGTGCTTGTGCCAAAGGTTGTCACATACTTTCTCTCATTTAATCTGTGCTCTGGTTATGCCCATTTTATTTTATTTTATTTTTTTAAAGACACGTTCTTTTTTAAGAGATTTTATTTTTAGAGAGAGGGGAAGAGAAGGAGAAACAGAGGGAGAGAAGCATCAATCAGTTGCTCAACTGGGGACCTGGCCTGCAACCGAGGCGTGTGCCCTCACCGGGAATCGAACCAGCAATCTTCAGCTTGTGGGATGATCCCCAACGCACTGAGCCATACCAGTCAAGTCTGGTTATGCCGATTCTATACATGAGGAAATTTATTTGGTCAAAGCCACATGGCTAGGCAAGTGGTGGAGCCAAGATTTAAGCAGAAGTCTTCCATCTCTGGGTTCACACACTCCTTTCACTCTACTGTGCTAGTTTAGGAAATCAGCATCACAAATCAGGACAGGTTGCCTTTGTCAGTATCCTTTGTACTATGTGAGTCTCAGCTTCACTTCATTAGGTGGCCAGTTTGAACCATGGCAGTGGCTATAAACTCAAATGCCCACTGCAGCCTAGCAGGCAACATAAGTGCTTAAAGGCGGCAAGGCCTGGGAACGGCTATCGTGAATTGGAGGATACTTGACCCATCTTATAAAGGAAAGGTGATAGTAGCTCCAGCTCCTTGTTGTCATAGAGTAACAAAGGCCTGTGGTGGTCAGATCCTGGTTTTTCATCACAAACCAAAAATATGGATTTTCAATGTTGGTATCTAATTGAAAGCAGGATTTTTTTTGTTAAGATTTTATTTGTTTATTTTTAGAGAGAGGGGAAGGGAAGGAGAAAGAGCAGGAGAGAAATGTCAATGCATGATTACTTCTTGTGCACCCCCCTAACGAGGACCTGGCCTGCAACCCAGGCATGTGCCATGAATGGGAATCGAACCAGCGACTCTTTAATTTGCAGGCTGGGGCACTCAAACCACTAAGCCACACCAGCCAGGGCTAATTCAAAGTTTGGTTGTTGCTGTTTTTGAAAAGAAACCTGTTTGTGGCAAACAAAACATTTGCATGATGATTCCACCTGAGGGGCTACCAGTTTGCAAACCTGAACTAGATAAACTCTGATGTTCATTTTGGCTTCCACCTTTTCTGAATTTCTCTGCCATACACCTGGTCCTGTCTGCCTCGGTGAGTGCAGGTTTCAAATACTGGTTTTCTAGATGCCCTCGACATTATCCCTGTGGGAAATCAGACCATAGAGAGCTCCTAGACTACAAGGGCCACTTTCTAACATGGAACACATGTCTACTTCTTGAAGTGAGTGTTACCTTCTCCTGTTCTGCTCTGGCAAACTGGGTGGTTGGGTAAATAAGTGGCTGAGCTGCCAGCTGCATGTATGGTAAGTGGTGTCTCTGACTCCAAGTTTTCTAAATAAGAGGCCTTGGTTGAATGTCTGTTTGAAAGCCCCGCCCAGCACTGTAAGATGGTGGAATTCTGAAACACCCACTCTTCATTTTCTCCAGCGAGTAAGCCAGAATCAGGAATGTGTAAACGTAGCTCTCTGCAGTGTTAGGTTTTTGACTAAGGATTTAGCTGAGGAATAGGTGCTAGCTTGTCTCTCTGGTGCTTTTGAAATTATAGCTGATTAAGTTGATATTAACATTTGGCTTTTAAAAACATACATTCATAGCTACAAGGGAGCCAAAATGAAAGAAAATATCATTTGGGCCAACAGTGCCCATTGCATTATAGCAGCCACTGAAAGCATTATGAAGTAAAAAATGTAAAATGTTCCCACGGAATGTTTGATACTGATTTCATCTTCTTTGATAGAAAAAGAGAAACCTTCCAGTAAAAACTAAAAGGTTAGGGGTTTGAGACAACTCTGAATTTTCATCCACAAGGTTTTTCCTACCTTATGACGATTGACTGACCTTGGAGAGGCTGAGTTGGAGACCTGGGAATGCTCAGGAACAGGGGCCATGGGAACATTAGAAGTAATGGGCAGTGAGGAGACACATGGGGCAGAAGGGAACCCTTGTGCAGGCCTTTCATTGGCATGAACAGTCAACTCCTCCTAAGGTCAAAGGCAAGATAGGGATGTGGGGTGCACCGTTTCATCTACCTATAGCAGAAGTGGGTTCTTCACTGCTACACTCACATAGACGTTTCAAGCCTGCTCCTTAGAGGTTGATTTTTCTCAGGACCCCTCTCTCAGGCCCATGGAAGCATGTACCTGAAACAGGCACCAACCAAGCCATGAACATGGCCTCCTTTCCCTACCCCATGTATGTACATTCCCAGATGCTTCCAGAATCGTCATGACCAAACTTGTCAGTCTTTTTCTTTAATTTTTATATATTGATTCTAGAGGGGGAGAGGAGAGAGTGAGAAACATCAATTTGTTGTTCCACTTTTTTATGCATTCATTGGTTGCTTCTTGTATGTGCCTTGACTAGGGATTGATACTGCAACCTTGGTGTATCAAAATGACATTCTAATCAACTGAGCTCCCCAGCCAGGACCAAACTTGTTAGTGTTCATCTTGAACCCCAGGCCATTAGACCTCCATCTGGCTCTGTGTCCTGAATCTTCATCCAGGCTTTAAGTGCCTCTTTAGGATATACTTCTCTGACAACACCAAATCCCCACTCTGTGACCCTCCTACTTGCCTTTAGGAGGTATTATAGGCCACAATATGATCCCCGAAAGATATCCACGTCCTAATTCACCTATGAATATTGCCTTATAGAGAAAAAGTCTTTGCAGGTGTAACTAATCAAAGATTTTTGAACTAGAGAGATTATCCTGGATTATCTGGTTGGACTCTAAATGCAATTACAAATGTGCTTAAATTAAATAGATAAATGAGATTTGACAGAAGACCATGAGAAAACCCTCTTCCTGGTTAGAGACTCCACCTGGCCCCAGAGGCAAAATCCAGTCCCTTGGTGACAGAACAAAGAGGGGAGACAAGTAGGGCCAACACAAGCCTCATTTCTTTCTCCCCCTTTTTATTGAATGTATTCAGGTGACAGTGGTTAACAAAATTATACAGTTTTTAGGTGCACAATTTTGAAACACATCATCTGCACACCATATTGTATGTTCACCACCCCAAGTCAAGTATCTTATCATCATTTATCCTCCCTACTCCCTCCTGTACTCCCGTCTATTACCCACCCCCCTGGTAATAACCACACTGATGTCCCCATCCATGAGATATTTTTTTCTCTTTTTTCCTCTGTGCTCAATCCCTCCACCCCTCTACCCAGCTCCCAGCCCCCACCCTCATAGCTGTTGGCCTGCTCTCTACCTATGATTCTGCCTCTACTATGCTTATTAGTTTGTTTTGTTCATTGGATTGCACATATGAGTGAAATCATATGGTGCTTGTTTATTTCTCATTCGCTTATTTTACTTGCCATAATGCTCTCCAGGCCCATCCATGCTGTTGCAATGGGTAAGATTTCCTTCTTCTTCTTCTTTTTTTTTACAGCTGAGTAATATTCCATTGTGTAAATGTATCACTGTTTTTTTGTCTACTTCTCTACTGATGGATACTTGGGCTGCTTCCAAATATTGACTATTGTAATGAACATAGAGGTACATATATTCTTCTGAATTGGAGATTTGGGTTTCTTTAGATATATTTGCAGAAATGGGATCACTGTGTCATAAGGCAGCTGTATTTTTAAATTTTTCAGGTATCTCCATGCTGCTTTCCATAGTGGCTGCACCAATCTGCATTCCCACCAGCAGTACAAAAGGGTTCCCTTTTCTCTACTTGTTGTTTTTTGATTTACTTATGATAGCCAGTGTGATGATTAGTAACATTGAGCATCTTTTCATGTCTATTGGCCATCACTATGTCCTTTTGGGGAAATGTCTATTCAGGTCCTTTGTCAATTTTTTTAACTGGATTTTTTTTTATTTTGGGGGGTGTTGATTTGTATACATTCTTTATAAATTTTGGATATTAACCCCTTATCAGATGTATCATTGGCAAATATGTTCTCCCATTCAGTACACTGTGTTTTTATTTTGTTGGTGGTTTCTTTTTCTGTATGGAAACTTTTTAGTTTGATGTAGTTCCATTTGCTTATTTTTCCCTTCATATCCTGGCTCTTGGCTCTCTTTAGTAACCAATGCTCAAAGTGGAATTCTGTGTCTGAGAAATTTGTGACCTTGAAAAATACCAGTCAGGCCTCAGAAGTCAAGAAAATGGGCCTTCAAGGAGACCTATCTGAATACAACATGCCTCAATTTTCACCTTCCTTGTGTGTTCTTAGAGCTACCTAATTCATGGTACCAATGGTGCTGATTTATCACATAAAAGCAGCAGAGCAGCTGAGGAGCCAATATAAGGAAATGTGGATCTGTATTTTGTGTAGCTAGCTAGGAATTCTGGTGCTGAAGCAGAATTCTCTCTCTGAGAGAAAGGGGCTCTGCCAGAAATGTGTGGGGAAACAAACTATTCTGTGTCTCTCCAGCAAACTTGGGAAAAGGGAGAGTGTTGAGAAGGACAAATTTCGAAGTTCTCTAAGGGAATGCAGTTCAGACCAATATATCTGCTCTAAAGTCATTGTCCAAGAGGGCATGTCAGAGCTTTGAAGATGGAGAGAACAGGACCCAGCTTGGCTCTGTCCAACCTCTGACTAGAAATGGTAAGTAAAGCCTCCTTGGGCCACCGCTATGTCTTGGGAAATACAGCTGAGGATAAGGACTCATGCAAGAGATCGAGTGTGAAAGGAAGCTAGCAGTGGGCAGGTAAGCAGAGCCTAAGAAGCATTCAGACATTTTGGTTATAATTTAATGGCATTCCCCTCAGTTGAGGTAAGGGGGTTCCTGTTAGAAACAGATGAACAGTTCCTGACATGTTTATAGAGCTATTGGTTTTGTTGTCTAAGAATGTTTTTGTTAATCAAGTAGAGTAAATTTTGTTCAGACTCAGATCCTTTTGAAAATAAACATCTGGTATTTCACTAGAAATCCACTGTTGCCGTCCATAGGGAATCTGTTGGAGATTTTTTGTTTAAATAACACATCAAATAAAATTCATTTGGTAATTTTTACTCCTTGAAAAGCATTTCATAAAAAAGTCCAAACTGCAGCCCTAAACCCATCATGATGAAAATCACAGTGTTCGTGTCTTTGGTGGTGGCTAGTGGAGTTCATTGAAGCTTCAGAGACACATTATGTTCAATCATCATTATTTCTTCTTCTAAAATTTGAGGTTTGGGGAGCTTGTAATACCACATACTTCATTTGAAATTCAAGGGTGCACACATCAACAATAAATCTTCCCTCAAGAACATAACCAATTTTAACTGATTTTTCTGTGCTCAAGAAAGAAAAATCAGCCCAACCTTCCCAGAGCCAAAATAAATAGAGAGAAGTCGAGTTGGTACATGCATTTTTAAATGTTTCAAACATTTCAATAACTATGGAAATATCTACAACACATTTCAAAATAACACTGGAAGAGAAGAGTATAATCTGAATATGTTTGTGTTTTAACTAATACATTCCTAACACTATCTGAGAGAAACATTATAATAAAGTTAATTGAGAATCAATGTTTACTAATTAGTAATTAATAAAGTTCTCACACTGTGACACCTACATTTAGTTCCATGGTTTCATCTTCTGGTTCCATTTTTTTTTATTATAACAAAACGTTTTTTAATTATAAAAACAGGACTGGCCCCATAAATGATGTTCCTTTGTCTTTTGAATAGTTATTGCTGATCTTTCAGCATTTTTCTACTTTGTGACTCATAGCAAAGGTCATTTTTTTATTCCGTTGATGTTTTAGATACATTTACATTCAAACAAATGTGCAAGATACCAGAAATGACTACAGGCAGACACACTTCTTTGGAAATATATTTCAGATGGGTATGTTTTAGAAAACGCTAATATACAAATCAGTCCAGCCTAAGATGGAGCTTCATTCAGCCTCATCTCCAGGCTTAGACATAAACATCAGGGCAACAAAATGCCTGGCCCAAGTAGAGTGATCAGAGTTCCAATATGCAACAAATTATTTTCACACCAAGGCAAAGGTCATTTCTTTAATCCATGTGTTTGGGAAATGTACACAAATGTCATTCTT
Organism: Carollia perspicillata; assembly: GCA_004027735.1. NCBI lineage: Eukaryota > Metazoa > Chordata > Mammalia > Chiroptera > Phyllostomidae > Carollia > Carollia perspicillata. The sequence goes on along the minus strand of PVKM010002103.1, from coordinate 40,025 downwards.
CCCATCTTACATAATTAAACAGTCTAACTGGTGTGGCCATTCATTGTTTATTTTCCCATTGGATAATGGAAGGATGTTAGCATCAGATGACAAGGAAAGAATACAGGCAGTGGTAAATGTGTTGATGATTCTCACCACCCCCCTCCCCCGCTCTCTCCTCCGAGTTGCTTTCCCTCTTCTAAGGTGTGTCCACTGGATTTAAAAGCCAGCCAGTCTCCTGCATAGGGCATTATTCAGAGCTCAGCTGGGAGTTGCAACACACAGTAGGGCAGAGGTAGAAAGCACAGCATTGAAAGTCAGATATATCAAGGTTACAGTCCTGGCTCTAGCAACATGTGACCTTGGACACATCTCTGCACACTTCCACAGTTCAATATCTGCATCTCTAAAATGGGGCTAATAGTACCTAATTTATAGAGTTGTTATGAGACATGAAGCATTCTCAGTAAAGTGCTGGCAGGAAGTAAGTGCTTAAAGGGGAAGTACATAAAGGGGAAGTCTATGTACAAGGGAAAACTCCAGTGGTTTCATTTAGGGGAATGGAGGGGGTTCTGATTGGGATGGGGATGCGGAAGGACTTCTGGGTTGGCTGGCGAAGTTCTATTCTGTGTCTCATGTGGTGGTTACAAGGGTATTTATATTGCAGTGACTTACTAAGCCATACATTTGTTGTATGTAATTTTCTGTGCCTGAGTTTTATTTTGTAATAAAAACATTACAATAAATAAAGAAAATACACAAATATTTTTTCTAGGATGTAAGGGAAGGAGAGCGGGAGGGGAGGAGGAGGGAGAGGAGGTAAA
>PVKM010002103.1:0-39122 GCA_004027735.1 Carollia perspicillata | reverse complement strand
GAATTTATTCAGGTTATATTGGTTAACAAAATTATACAGGTTTCAGGTCAACAATTCTATTAACACATCATCTGTGCCCTGTATTGTGTGTTCACCACCCCAAGTCAAGTCTCCACCCATTGCCATTTTACACCCCCCACTCCCCCGCCTTTACCCTCTTCTACCTCCCAACACCCGACTTACCTTGCTGTTGTCTGTGTCTATGATTTTTTTTGCTTAATCCCTTCACCTTTTCCACGCAGTCCCCCAACATCCCTTCCCTCTGACAGCCATCAGCATGTTCTCTGTATCTATGAGTCTGTTTCTATTTTGTGTGTTAGTTCAGTTTATTCATTGTATTACACATATGAGGGAAATCATATGGTGTTTGTCCTTCTCTAGCTGGCTTATTTCACTTAGCCTAATTTTCTCCAGGTCCTTCCATGCTGTTGCAAAAGGTAAGATTTCCTTCTTTTTTACCTCCAAGTAGTGTTCCATTACTTCCCCCCACCCCATGGAAAGGCTTCCTTTCAATCATCCTATTCAACTTTGTCACTGCTTACTACTTCCTTCTCATTCCTCCTCCTACTCAGGCCACTCCTCCTCAGTCTCCTTTTTCTCTGCCAGCCCCTTAAATATTCGTGCTTCCTAGGGTTCAGATCCAGGCCTCTTATCTTCTCCTCTGGCCCCTCTCCCTGGTGAGCTCATCCACTCCCACAGCTTCTGTTACCACCTCTATGCCAGTGCTTGCCAACTCTCTACCTCCCGTTCTGGCCTCTTTCTTAAGTCTCAGACTCTACCTCTAAGTACTTACTTTGGTCATCTCCACCTAGAAGTCCAGAGGTACAGGCTTAACATCTCCTCATGTTTCTTAGTCCCCACCCAAGCTGTTCCCCTCCTCACCTGGCTATGAACTTTTAAGCCTGCCAACCCAATCTTGTTCCACAATGCCAGTACCCAGTGCCAGTGATCTGGGCCCTCTGCCACTCCACTCAGCCCAGGTAAAGATCACTACCACCACATCCTGTTACCATTCCTATTCCCAGACTGTCCCCACCTTCATGAACTCCTGCCTTTTATCCTGATTCAGACCTCACACTCACTCTGTAGAATTCAGGGCAGATGGTGCTGCTCTGGTACTGGCCCCTGGATACCCTTGACTGAGCTCTGTCCCCTGTTATACCACGTACCTGTTTGGTCCCATCCAATCCAGGCTCTAACAGTACCTTATATGCTCAGTGTTCTTTTTCTATTTGCCCTGTGACTAGAAACTAGACACCTTATATAGAAACAAGTGCTCTTATTGAGGTCATAAGGTCCCGCTAAAAGGGGCCATCACTACTGTGTTATGAGAAAAGGTTATGGGGGACTAGTTGATGCCATGACTACCCTTACAGCTATGCATCTAGCCATCACAGACAGACTCTGGTCCAGGTTATGTAGAAAGCAGAGAGATGGCTATTGTGGCAGGGGCATACTCTCTCTAGATACCTGCTAAAATGATGACCGTTCACAAAGACTAACAGTGCTTGTATTAAGGAAGACACTGCCTCTATTACTGAGCAATGTCATGAATTACTGGTGGTAGGTGATGGGAAAACCAACAAACCCTAGTCACAGCCCTCCCCATCTGACCTATTCTCTCCTATAGAAAGAGCAAGAGATGGTTTTGAATGCACACAAAGTAACCAGAGGATCAAATCTGTATGTTGACCTATGTGACAATGGACTCTGGTCCAAGAGGCCCGGTACAGGCTCCATTCCAAGGACCCCCACTTCATAACTATGCAGCACCAGCTTCATGACCTCATGCCCCTATTGACCACTTCCGAGTCCAGCTACTCCAAGTAAACTCCAATCTAATCAACTCCTCTTCCAGTCCTGTTCTAGGCAGCCAGGATCCCTACTGGGTTCTCCCTAGTAACTTCAGAAAAAAAGAACTTTTTTCCCATTATTGACATCATCATTTAGGTCTAACAGGCACCTCATACTTGACCTGTTGAATGGATATGTTTATTTCCACTATGCCCACTATCTGTTCTTCCCTAGCAAATGATACCCCATCCACTTACACAAGCCCATCAAGGCATCATTTTTTCTTATTGGTAACAATTTTATTGAGGTATAATTTGTATGCCATACAATTAAACCTTTTAAAATATACAGTTTGGCCCTGGCTGGAATGGCTCAGTAGATTGAGTGCCGGCTTGCAAACCAAAGGGTTACCAGTTCAATTCCCAGCCAGGGCACACGCCTGGGTAGTGGGCCAGGCCCCCAAGTAGGGGGCATGCGAGAGGCAACCACACATTGATGTTTGTATCCCTCTCTTTCTCCCTCCCTTCCCTCTCTAAAAATAAATAAATAAAATCTTAAAAATTATATACAGTTCAGTGGTTTTTAGTATACTAACCAAGTTGTGCAAGTATCATCATTATCTAATACCAGAACATTTTATCCACCCAAAAAGAAACTATGTTCCTGTTAGTAGTCACTCCTCATTGGCCCCTGCCTCCCTTACTTGACAAACATTAATCTCCTTTCTGTCTTCAAGGATTTGCTTGTTCTGAATGTATCATGTATATGGAGTACATGTGGCCTTTTATGTCTGGCTTTAACTTAGCCTTAAAAGTTCATCTATGCGGTAGCATGTATCTGTACTTCATTCCTTTTTAGGGCAGAATAATATTCCACTGTATGGATATCAGTTTTGCTTACCCATTTATCAGTTTATGGTCATTTTGATTGCTTTCACCTTTTGGCCAACATGAACATTATTGCTATGAACATTTATTTACAAGCTGTTATTTGAACACCTGTCTTCAGTTGTCTTGGGTTCCTATCAAGGAGAGAAATTGCTATGTCATGGGGTAATTCTATGTTTAACTTATTAAGGAGCCTCCAAACTGTTTTTCGTAATGGCTATACCATTTTATATCCCACCAACAATGTATGAGAATTCTAATTTTACCCCTTCTTCACCAACACTTTTTCTTTTCCTTGTCTTAAATTATAGCCATCCTTGTGAGTGTGAAGTGGTACCTCACTGTTGTTTTGATTTGAATTTTTCTAATGACTGATGATGTAAGCATCTTTTCATATGCTTATTGGACATGTGCATATTTGCTTTGGAGTAGACTTACCTCTTCATGAATCTAGTGTTTTCCGGCTTTTCTCCTACCACTTTCTTGCACCCCGCCCCACTTCTTACAAGTCTGTTCTTCTAAGTCTCCTTCATGGGCCCCTTCTGTTCTGTCTGCCCACCCCTCAAATTTGATCTTTCCTAGGGTTTTATCCTAAGTGCTTTTTTGTTCTCACTCCTTACATTGTCTTTAGATAATCTAATCTGCCCCATGGCTTCACTTCTGTCTCCAAATTGGCTACTCCCAGACCTTCATTTTCAGTGGAGATCTCTTTTCCTGGCATCCAGGCCCACATATGCAGTTGTCTCCATGATGCTCCACTGGGGTGTCTCACAGCACCTCATACAATCAAAATGCCCAGACAGCACTCACCCCACTCCCACAGTTACAGACCAACACCTCCCTCACTCAGTCACCCAGACCCAAAACCTGGAGTCTTCTCTAGCTCCTCATTGCAAACTTACAGTCAGTCACAAGAGCCTACAGATTCTGCTCTGTGGATGTTTCCAAATAGACCATAAGCCCCAAAGAGACTTTATACACTGAGTTATTTTCTGGCTTAGAAATCTAGGTAATGAAGTACTCAAATTGAGCATACTCATAAAATATTTTGAATTCAACTGAGTTCTTGACCTGCTTCAAATCTATGTCCTAGGTCAGGCATCAGAGGTGGGAACCCTACCCCCTGCTACCCCCTACCCTGGTCCATGCCCTCATTATCTCTTACCTGAAAAACTATGAGAATCTCCTAATTGGTGTCACTGCCTCAGTCTCTCCTAGCCCTGAAATCTATTCTCTGCACTTCAAGAAAGTACAGTCTCCAGAAGAACTCTGATTATGTTGCACTCATTTAAAAAATACTTTCAACAGTTCTTGTTTGACTGAACATATAGGCTGAAATATCAACTCCTAGTCAGGTATTGAAGATCCTTCGTGATTTGGCCCATCCTGACTCTCCCAGTTTCATGTATCATCTCTCCAGCTGCACTAAACTGCCTGCATGCCAAGAACACACCATGCTTTATAACCCTCTGACCCTTTGCTCTTGTTGTTGTTCTATCTGTATAGGATGAGCCAGCTCTCCCTTCTTCCCTTCCTTGCTCCACTCCTGCAACAACTGAAAAACTTTTGTTCTCTAAAGTCCTGTATAAATATAATCTCCCTTGTGAAGCTTTGTTGAATTTTTCTGGATGGGGTGAGTCATTCAATTCCATTTTATTCAGCTAGCACACATGGAGCCCCAGTCACATGTCATGTGATGTTAGGCACAAAGATACAATAATAATAAACTATACAGGTCCTGCCCCCCAAAAGCTCATAATACAGTGGGGGAGGTCATGTAAAGAAAAAAAAATGAAGACATTGTAGTAAATGCTATGGATAGCGGTTTGTACAAAGGACAATGGAAACACCATTGTCCTAGGAGGAAGTCAATAAACTTGCCTGGAGAGGTCAGAGAAAGGTACAGTGAAGAGATAAATTGTGAGCTGTGTCTCAAAAGAGATTGTGATGAGATGCAGAAGGAGGAGTGAGCTTTACAAAGAAAATTCTGAGTTTCCTTCAAGACCTATTGAGTTTGAGAGACCTGTGCGACATCAAGGAGGAGATATCAAGTAGGTACTTGGAAACACTAAGGGTTTGCATCCCAGAAAACACTTGTGAGGCAGTGATATGGATTCAGGAGATGTCAGCACTTAGTGGTAGTGGAAGCCTTGGGAGTGGATGGGAGGTAAGGCTGGGAAGGAGGCTGATTACAGAGCTGGCCCCTTTATCATGGACTGTTACAGTCTTACCTCTCACCCATTCTGTCTAGCTCGAGTACTACGTTGAGCGTAACTCAAGGGGAAAGATGGTTGCTCATGTCAGCATTTCTCCACCTGCCCCAGCATCTTCTTTACTGCTTGGCATAGAGTTGGCACCTAATACCTGTTTGCTGAATACTTGAACCATAGTCATTGAGATGAGGGATGTGTATCAAGTGGCTGTAGCTGTGAGAGAGGAAGACAGGGTACTAACAAGACAAAAACACTTGTTTTCAGTGATGCTGGAAAGGATCTCAGACCTTTGGATGGGACACAGAACAGGTTTGAGGGAAAGAACTCAGCAGAGAGGAGGACATCAAAAAGCAGAGGTAGAAGTTCCCCTCAAAAAAGCTTGCAAACAACTAAGGTCAACACTGGCACTTTGTTGCCAGCCTCAAGTTAGAATCAGTTTGAGCATGATCAGATAAAGGCTAAAGAAGATCATGTTTCTGGAAAAGCATGGCAAAATAGGACTTGGGAAAATAATACATCTATCTCACTCCTGTCCCTTACTGTGCTGAAGTCAGGTAGGTGGCAGGGACTGAGAAACAAAAGAGCCACTCTCCTAGTGCTTCTGTAGTTAACATTTGGCAATTGGGTGAGGAGAAAACTAAGGAGAAAATGGACCTGACCTTGTCCAAGAGTCTCTCAACTTATGTCCAATGCACTGAACCACTGTCATTGACAAATACAGACTGTTGGAAGCAAAGAGGTGCTCTGCCTACCGGGTGAAGTCTCGTGAGGACCAAATGTCTTCTCATTTAGTTTGGAGAAGTCATCACTCAGTGCCTGAGTGGAATGGCAATGAACCTGGGGAATTAGCCTTTAAGCCACCTAGGTGACAGCTTTGTTTTCAGTTAACATTTGCTCTATTTGCTTTATATCAAAACTTACCCATTTACTCCTCCTTCAATCCAGCCATCAATCCATCTTATTTTTTTATTAATTACAAAATAAGCTCCAGCCCTGGCTGGTGTAGCTCAGTGGATTGAGTGTGGGCCTGCAAACCAAAGGATTGTGGTTCGATTCCCAGCCAGGGCACATGCCTGGGTTGCAGGCCAGTTCCCAGCAGGGGATGCATGAGAGACAACCATACATTGATATGTCTCTCCTCTCTCCTTCCCTTCCCCTCTAAAGATAAATAAATAAATAAATAAATAAATAAATAAATAAATAAATAAAATAAGCTCCAGACAATGGTACGCTTTACTTCTAAACACTTAGCATCATACAGTTAACTAGAGTGTAAAATGTGTTTGTTGTTCTTTTTTTGATATAAAATTTACACACAGGAAATGTACAAATCTTGAATGTACCATTTAATGGGTTTCATTTTAATGAGTATATACCTGCACATCACAAACTTGTATCATAACAGGAAACATAAGTTACTTCTCCCCCGCTTGACAGATTCCTCTGCTAACTATGCTCTTAGGTCATCTGACTGAGGAGCCAATACATTTTTGGTGGATGCTAAGGTGACATTAGTAAATGTACCAAACACTAGAGTAGAAAGAACTAGTGAGCTTTATTGAGTATAATAGAATTCTAAATGCTGAAGGGTCCACAATTTCCCTTAGGGTAGAAAGAATGTCCAGCTGCAGGAAACCTCAGAGAGTACAGTAAACCTCACAGGTTTGGGAATGGGAGAAGAGAAAAGGGTCTTGGAGTGATCAGGTTGAAATCCAAATGTACAGGGTCAAGCATCATTCCCATTCCACTAAACCTAGAATTGCAATAGTTTCAACCAGCTGGGTGAACAATGACCTTTGGATTCTATATGGGAAAAGTGGGACTGGACCAAGAAGAGAATGGACTAGACATGTGGAGGGTCCCTAGAAGGACGTTCTCCAGACTGGGGACAATTGGAGGTTTGTGAAGTCCTTAGGCCCCACCCTCCCACTGCTGCTTACTTAGAGTGTGCTCCATGCTCTAAGTCCAATCACTTATGTAATGCTCTTACTGGTGAGGATCTTTTTAAAAGTATCTGAAATTTGGATTTTTCACAAAGTACCAGTGCCCTTCCCTCCCAGTTTCAGTGATTCAAGGAGTTCTGGTGCTTTAGGCATCACAGAAGGAGTTCTGTCTTAGAGGAAACTAAGGGCTGAAATGTGTTTAAGGTCAGTGCTTTATATAGCAAGGAAGGCACTCCCTTCTCTCCTCGCAGGCTCATCAAGTCCCAAGATGCACATAAGGTGCCCCTACCCAGGCTAACTATCTTTAGCAATGCCCTACTGACAGCCTTAGCTAACCAAGTGGGTCAGATGCCACAGCCAAGGGTAGGGAACCACTCCTCCATGGTGACTACTAACCCACAAAACAAATGTCAATTGTAGGTCACACACAATTATAAAAAGCAACTTCTGTTTGCAGTGGCTGCTTCCTACGGAAGGGTAAGGTGTTCAGGCCCTGTTTTAACCTTCAGGGAACCCACACCAGATAATTAAGAAAGTAGATCATAACACTTGCTCCAACAATGTGTTCTATTTCACAAATATGCTTCATTCCTTCTGGTGGCTTTTTAAGAAAGAGGGAGGGCATGTGAGAGAGTAGGAATAGGGTTACAAAAGTAGGGGTGCTGGAAGGGGAAAGGAAGATGGAAGACAACTGAAAAAATAAAGGGGGAAGACAGATGGGTTGGCATCAGGAGGTGACTAAAAAATAAAATAAAATGGCAGCTAAGGTAAAAGGATGTCATGCAGAAAAGAGATAGATACAAAAAGGGAGAGGAAATGAAACAGAGAAAACCAGAGAATCAGCCAGGCTAACCCCTTAATTTTACTGAAGGGAAATCTGAGGCCCAGAGAGGGGAAATGATTTGGCCAAAGTTTTGCCGCTGGTTAAGGCTTGAGCTGAGGCTAAAACTCAGGTCTCCTGACTCCCAGGTCAGGAGCATGCCTATCATAGCACAGGCAGCCTACATTCCAGACATCTTGTTTTCTTTTTTTTAGATTTTATTTATTTATTTTTAGAGAGAGGGGAAAGGAGGGAGAAAGAAAGGGAGAGAAACATTGATCAGCTGCCTTCCACACACCCCCAAACCAGGGACCTGGCCTGCAACCCAAGCATGTGCCTTGACCGGGAATGAACCTGAGAGCTCTCGGTCTGCAGGCTGGCATTCAATCCACTGAGCCACACCAGCCAGGGCTCATTCCAGACTTTCTGAGAGAGCCCTGACATCATTTATTCAGGCAAGAACTTAAATAATGAATCTGAATCTAGGGAGGAAAGCAGAAAGCTCTAGATCCCACCAGACTAAGTCCAGGCAACTTAGAGACACAGCATCATCAGAACTGGAAGTCTCAGGTCCACAAGGTACTGAGGAATGCTGGGGTGCCTAGAAAGGGCTTACTGGAGTCACCGACTTCACTGAGGTAAATAGACATGGCCCCTTAAACTTGCCTGTGGGTGGATTCCCTTAGCTAGGCAAAACCCAAACCACAGGCTGAAGATCTGTTCCTCCTCAGAGCACATCCACACCAGTTCCAAGTGCAGAGGCGGAAATCTGAAAATGCCAGAGGTTCCTGGGAAATTGGAGGCAAGATGGGTTAAGGCTTGCTTTCTACAAGTTGACCCTTGGTTCACTCTGGGCTGGGCGGGCTCACTCCACTCTACCAATCCAAGCTAGGAGAGAGAGATGCAGGCCAGCTTTGTCTTTCTCTCCAGACTGATTGCTCCAGAAAGTACGTTATGGTTGCCACCAAATACTTGCCAATTCACTAGGAATCACTGTCTAATCTTCCTTCCACACATTTAAAAACTTTTGACTGAACTTTGCCAGGGCTGGATAAATTCGGCATGGAACCAGAAGTTCCAAAAGTCTGTCATATGCCTACATATATGTACATACACATATAGAAAATGCTTTTGACCCACTCTCTTTTTTGGTTTAAATATGGAATGCTTCATAAATTTGCATGTCATCCTTGTGCAGAGGCCATGCCAACCTCTGCATCATTCAAGTGTTAGTATATGTGCTGCCGAAGCGAGCACTTTTGATCCACTCTTAAAAAGCCATCTTCTAAGGAACATTTGTCTTAAGGGGTAAATTTGGATTTCATTCCCACTCAGCTTCATCAATCCATATGGGCAAGTTTCCTTAGTCTCCTAGTGTTCTGGCCTAAAACCCCTGTGTGTCTTCCTTTAGTTCAAACCCAGTACCTGGGCTTAGGACGGGATGATCTGGGGAGGCCATGGTGAATGTGACAAAGAGTAAATGTTCTGAATAAGTACTGAAATGTCTCAGATGGCCGAAGTATCTTTGCATAGTGACTAGCACATAATAAATGCTCATTAAACATTAGCTGTGTGAGTTCCTTGAGATCAGCCCAACATCATTTTGCTACAGCCCAGAGAGATGAATTTTCCCCAGGTTCATAGTACTTGTCAGTAGCAGAGCCTCCACTAAGTCATAGGTTTTATTTATTTATATATATATACACATATATACCAAAGAGGAGTTTTTAAAATATAGGAGCCTTCTAGAATCATCATTTCTTTGAATTGCCAAAGTGATCTCTTTGGACCCAGTACCCAAAGATGGACTAAAAGTGCTCATAACTTCCACCCACTGGTTTTAGTCCTACCCTTTGATACAACACAGAAGCCAAATCCTTCTACTTGATAAGGATTTCAATCAATGCAGCCTCTTTGATTCCCTAGTTCTTTCAAATCTTCTCCATGTGACACCCTTTTCAATCACCATCTTTATCAGCCACCTCTGGATTCATCAAATGCCCTCCGACAGTGATGCCCAGAGGTGGACGCCACCCTCTGAAGGGGCTTGTCTGGGCCAGTGTAGGGGCTCAGTGGGCTACTTTACTCCTTCCTCCGGACGTTATTAGATTGTGTTGGCTGTTTTAGTAGTCACATGGCACTGTATGCCCTTATTTAATTTGTGGTCAGCTCAAACTCCCAAGGTCTTTTTCATATGCACTATCATCAAACTGTGTCTCCCTCCTGTGGTCTTTGTACACTTGCATATTTGTAAACTATATGCAATACTTTGTGTATGTCCTGCTTTCCAAGTTCTGATCACTAACAGATGATGCCATCAAATCTTCTAGGTGTTCACTTCAGCAGCACATGTACTGAAATTGGAATAATACAAAGAAGATTAGCATGGACTCTGTGCAAGAATGACACGCAAATTTATGAATAATTCCATATGTTTATGTTCATAGCACCACAATTTACAATAGCCAAGTGCTGGAAGCAGCCTAAGTGCCCATCAGTAAAGGAGTGGATCAAAAAAGCATGGTACAGCCCTGGCTGGTGTAACTCAGTGGATTGAATGGAAGCCTGCAAACCAAAGCATTGCCAGCTTGATTCCCAGTCAGGGCACATGTCTGAGTTGCAGGCCATATCCCCAGTATGGGGTGTGCTAGAGGCAACCACACATTGATGTTTCACTCCCTTTCTTTCTCCCTCCCTTCCCCATCTCTCTAAAATAAATAAATAAAATATTTTTAAAAAGCATGGTACATTTACACAATGGAATACTACATAGCAGAAAGAAAGAAGGAGCTCCTACCCTTCATGACAGTATGGATGGGACTGGAAAGCACTATGCTAAGTGAAATAAGCCAGACAGTGAAAGACAAATACTGTATGATATCACCAATAACAGGAACCTAATGAACAAAACAAGCAAATGGGCAACATAAAACCAGAGGCATGGAAACAAAGAACAGACTGACAGAGACCAGAGGGGAGGGGGGAAGGGGATGAAGGGGGGAAGAAGGGAAAGGAGCTAGTCAAGGAACATGTATAAATGACCCATGGACATGGAAAACATGGTGGGAATTGACTGTGGGAGTGGGGGTGGGGGGTGGGCTGGGAGGAGCAGAGCAAGGGAGGGAAATTGGGACAACTGTAATAGAACAATAATAAAATATTTAATTAAAAATTTTTCTAGATCAGAAATCCTAGGCCTAAATGTTGAACCTTGAGCTAAGTATTCTTCCTCAACATTAGCTTTTTTCTTATCTAATGTATTTTGATCCACACAAAAATAAATTAAATAGAGATAATTTCTGCAAACTGCTGGAGTTTAATGGCTTAAAAGATAGCAGGTGCACAGTGGGGAAAGTGGTATTTATTAAGTAATTATTGCATATCAGACATTATTGAGTGTTTTATATACATTAGCTCATTCCCTCTGAGTGAGGTAGGATTATTCACTTTTGTTTACAGACCAGGAAATGGAGACTTAAGATATTCCATTGTTATTAAAGAGAAGAGGCAGGACTTGCACCTAGTTCTCACTAACTCCAAAGGCCATTTTCTTTAATTTACACTGGTGGTTCTTAATCTAGGTGCCACATTCGAATCACCTAGGGAACTCAAAAGCCACCCAATGCCTAGGCCCCACCCCAGGCCCGTTACAACCATAGTTCCTGGAAATGGGTCTGGGCATGAGCAGGTTTAAAACTTCCCTAGATCCCTGGCTAGTGTGGTTCAGTGGATTGAGTGCAGGCCTGAAAACTGAAAGGTCACTGGTTCGATTTCTAGTCATGGCACATGCCTGGGTTGCAGGCCGGGTCTCCAGAAGGGGCATTGTGAGAGGCAGCCAATTGATGTTTCTTTTGCACATGGATGTTTTCCTCCCTCCCTTCCCATACCTCTAAAATAAATAAAATATTTTAAAAATAATAAAATGTTTTCAAATTAGAAGCAAACATCACACAACTGAGAAAATAATTTGTATATTAGCATGAGGTGCAAATCCCCAAAGAGCCCATCGGAAAACTAAGAAACTCTGAGGCAATGGGAAATTGTAAAAGCCAGAACTGAGAGAACAAAGGGCACAACCATATGGAATAGCTTACCACAGGCAGGGCAACAGAGCCCATGTGAGAACAGCGCAGGTTCCAGAGAGAGACACCTAGATCTGTTCAAGGAGAAGTCAGAAGGTATCAGGACTGGTGAAAGAGCTGAAAGATGTGTTTAAAGTAAATCCTCCAAAGACTGGAAAGTTTGGCTAAATGGCTTCTTCTGGTTCTTAATGTGCTTTCTATTTTTACTGCAGTTAGGCAAAGGCACTCTGGTTAATCTACTTTTTGCCCATGGCTCCCTGTCCTGATGCTGGAGTGAATACTTTTGTCTGCAAATTCTAGATGTGCTGTTTCCCCTTGTACAAGTAGTCAGAGCTATGTAAATAAAATGTCTATCTCTGAGAAACCATATATGTTCCTAGACTCAAAGGGGCCTCTTCTCATAGCTCTCCCAGAGGCTCAACTGTAACAATCATCAAGTAGAAAGGGTGTCATTGAGGCTGCTTCCACACAAACAGACCAAGTTCTGAGGAGAATACAAGCAGTTAGATCTCTAATTTAGGCTAAATACACATATTCCTTTGAATTATGAAGAAAAATGGGACCATTTTGTTTTCTTTTCCTCTCTCTCTCTCTCTCTCTCTCTCTCTCTCTCTCTCTCTCTCTCTCTCTCGGCCTTCAGGGAGTCAGGTAATCTAATCTCCACAGACCTTTGTTTCTCTCAGTTTGCAGGGACAGACACCACTGAGCGAGTCTTGGAAGATAAACATAATGTGTCAACACATTCAAAATGTTTTCTTCACATGGATCTCATCTCACACTTCTTTCTAGCATTGGAGCCATGCAACAGTTCCATGGGAAGCAAGTCTCAAAATAGCAAGTAGTAAACACAGCCAGGGAGCCTGATGCAGCTTTGCTCTGTGCCAGCCCTCACCCGATCCCCTCCAGGAGAAAGCCAACTCTTTCCATCCTTGTATAGCTAAGCCAGGCTATGGGCTCACATAATCAATGGCAGGTGCCACACCCCATAATAAACCTGAAGGAAACAAAGAGGAGCATACAGAAAACTCAAGGCTTGATTGCTCAAGGAGCAGTGTTGGCTGGCACATTACAAGGAAGTCCTGCACGTGGGACGGGATCATTAAATCCCAAGTGCCCTTGGATCGGCAAGGAAGGTGAGTGGCAGAATGAAAGGGGACCCTGGAACTGCTAGATTGGGGAGGTTCCAGCCGGGAGTGACTGGGCCAAGACAACTGCAATGTTTATTCAGATTACAGCTTTCATTTTCCTAAATAATTTAAATGAGTTAAAGAGAAAAAAAAACTATTCTACTGGATTAAGTCCATCACTAAATATTTGGGACACACACTGAAAAGTTAGAAGCAAACCCCTGCAAAGAAATGATTGCTGGAATGAGGGAGTTGGCTACCAGAGGAGGCCTGGGATGAGGGCCAACAATGACCCAAGAGAGAATTGAGAGCAGTGAAATGATCCATGAAGTTTCTTGGCATTTTCGAGCACTCCTGGAAAGAGAGCGGCTCATCAACTTCACTGAAGAATCTCTAAACAAATAATTCAACTGTCTCTGTGTTTCTCAGCCTCAGAAAATGCAACTGAAAGTTGTGAAATGAATGTTTCAAGTCTGCTGTCTGGAGTTTTATACTGCAATTTTGGGTGCTCCAGGCAGTGTGCCCTAATCTTCAAAGTTACATGAGGACCAGCTGTGCCCCAGGAGTAGTTTTTCTCAGCCCCACCTGGACCTCGATTCTCTCTCAGCCTCCATTGTTGTGTAGGAATGGATTTGAGCTCATGATCTCCATTGCCTCGAAACCAAAACAAAATACAACCAATAAAACAAAGCATACCCCAGATACTCCAACTAGGAATTGACTGATTTTCCATCAAAAACTTCACAAGGAAAAGGGGAGAAACCAGTACAGTCAGCATCCTATTAGATTAAATTCACCCTAAAGCTAGAAAAAGTATCAAGAGCAAATTTCCTATTTTGGAAACCTTGGATGACTCCTTTCCTTCATTATGCCCACTAGTACTGAACTGAAGCCCAAGGATGAGAGGCCAGTGGGAGAAAGTGGTGATGATGGCTGTGGGAGTCCTCCTGTAGTAATCAGGGACACAGGTGCTAATCAGAATCCAGCTCCGTGATGCAAAGCTGTGTAGAGCACATAAAATAGACTGGGGCTGGTACAAGGAGGGGAATAAAGAAGTGGGCCCAGCAATGAGCACAGATCTGGACTCCCACTGCCTGCCAGAGTAGTGGCCAGAACATGTGCCAGAAGCAAAGACAGACAAACTCTAGAGATACTGGCACCTTTATGCAAGGCTCTGCTTCTGGGGCCCCTACACCTTTCTATGCATAAAAGGGTAAAGGATGCACTCCAGGTTAGGATAATAACATCACCAACACAGTATTACGGGTTGTATATCCTGAACTATATACTCCTACCCCCAGAAAAAGATCATAGTTTAATTTGGGTAAGTGCAGCCCCAAAAGCACCTAGCACCAGACTACAGGTGGAGGGGCAGGCACAAAGGCCTACTCACCCACATTCCCTAGAGCAGAGCTCTGCATTACTGTGAGGTTATTTTCATGGGAAGAAGTTCATGCACACCTTTAATCCTAAAGAAGCAAGATGAAATGGCCTTCAATACTGTTCCAAATCCATTCTTAATTTTTTTAAGTGTTTTATGATAAGGGATGCAAAGTCTTACTTAGCACATTTACTAAGGATTTCTTCTGCTTAAAGCAATTTGTAAATGTTGCAGGGTGTTAGAAGTATGAGCTTCAGAGAAAAAATAAATTGTGTTTTTAAGTCTAAAGTAGCATGGAGTTAGCAGGTACCACTGGAAACATCTGATGGGAAGGGAAGGTTTCTCCTTTCCTCAATCTGATCAAGAGTTTATTACTTCGAACTGAAAAACCCTTAGAAATAAGACTTTGGGGTTTCATCTCAAAATACTCCTGGGAACAGATAGCTCACTTTGGTGTTCTGCTGTGTGTTGACAAGAGTGGGTTAGAGGAGTTCTGGCCAAGATGGAGGTGTAGGTAGAAATGCTTCACTTGCTCACACACGCAAAAGAAGGATAACAAGAAATTTAAAAACAAAAAGCAACCAGAACTGCCAGAAAATCAAACTACATGTAACTCCAACAACCAAAAAGTTAAAGAAACATTCATCCAGATGGGCAGGAGGGATAGAGATGGGCAGCCAGATGGAGAGTACCCATGGCAAGGTGGTAGAATGTGCAGGTGAGGCGGGGGCTGTCTGGCTGGGAAACTAAAGACTCAAAACCTCTGGCTGTAAAACCTGTGGGGGTTGCAGCACAGGAGAAACTCCCAGGCTGACAGGAGAGATCATTGGAGAGGCCCATGGGATCTTAGAACACACACAAACCCACCCACCCAGGAATCAGCATCTGAAAGGGCACAAT
Organism: Carollia perspicillata; assembly: GCA_004027735.1. Classification (NCBI taxonomy): domain Eukaryota; kingdom Metazoa; phylum Chordata; class Mammalia; order Chiroptera; family Phyllostomidae; genus Carollia; species Carollia perspicillata. The sequence goes on along the minus strand of PVKM010002103.1, from coordinate 23,975 downwards.
CTGCTTGTGGGAAACTGGGTAAGTGACAGAAAGTGGGCAAGAGCTGACCGAGCAACATTGTTCCCTCTTGGATCCCTCCCCAACATACAGTGCCACAACGCAGCAAAGAGGGTTTCCCTGCCCTGGTGAATACCTAAGGCTCCACCCCTTACTACATAACAGGTGCACTGCGACAAAGAAATATGGCAAGAACAGATCAAAATTCTAAAAAAAGAACTAAGTGATGAGGATATCGGCAAGCTGTCAGGTGCAGAATTCAAAACACTGGTAATCAGGATGCTCACAGAAATTATTGAGTTTGGTTACAAAATGAAGGAAGAAATGAAGACTATATAAAGTGAAATAAAGGAAAATATACAGGGAACCAACAGTGAAGGGAAGGAAACCAGGACTCAAATGAACAATTTGGAATAAAAGGAAGAAATAAACATCCAACCAGAGCACAAGGAAGAAACAAGAATTCAAAAAAATGAGGAGAGGCATAGGAAACTCCAAGACAACTTTAAACATTCCAACATCTGTATCATAGGGGTGCCAGAAGGAAAAGAAGAGCAAGAAATTGAAAACTTATTTGAATAAATAATGAAGGAAAACTTCCCCAGTCTGGTGAAGGAAATAGACTTCCAGGAAGTCCAGGAAGCTCAGAGAGTCCCAAAGAAGTTGGACCCAAAGAGGAACAGATCAAGGCACATCATAATTACATTACGCAAGATTAAAGATAAGGAGGGAGTCTTCAGAGCATCAAGAGAGAAGTAGACAGTTACCTACCAAGGGGTGTCCATAATACTATCAGCTGATTTCTCAAAAGAAACCTTACAGGCAAGAAGGGGTGGAAAGAAGTATTCCAGGTCATGAAAGGCAAGGACCTACACCCAAGATGACTCTATCGAGCAAAGCTCTCATTTAGAACGGAAGGGCAGATAAAGTGCTTCCCAGATAAGGTCAAGTTAAAGGAGTCCATCATTACCAATCCCTTATTATATGAAATGTAAAAGGGACTTATCTAAGAAACAAAGAAGATCAAAAATGATGAACAATAAAATGACAACAAACTCGCAACTATCAACAACTAAAACTAAAAAACAAGCTAAGCAAACAACTAGAAGAGGAATAGAATCACAGAAATGGAGATCATATGGAGGGTTATGAGTAGGGAGGGGGAAGAGAGAGGATGGGGGAATAAGAAGCATAAATGGTAGATACAAAGGAGGTTAAGAGCAGTGTAGGAAATGTAAAAGCCAAAGAACTTATATGTACAACCCATGGACACAAACTAAGGTGCAGTGGAATGCTGGCAGGAGGTGGAGGGTGCAGGGTGGAGTGGGGATAAAGCGGAGAAAAAATTGGGACTATTGTAATAGCATAATCAATAAAATATACTTTAAAATAGCATAAACAGTAGAATGTATTTTTTAAAAGAGTGGGTTAGAGAATGATCAGTGGACTCATGAAGCTGAGTGAGCATGAGCAGGTCACACTCTACCCTCTCTGGGTCACATCCTCCTTGAATATAAACTGAGAAAGTTTAACTAGGGTGGGATTCAGCAAACCTTTTCTGGCAAGGACCACATAGTAAATATTTTAGGTAATGTGGACCACATATAGTCTCTAGGATATTCTTTCTTTCATTTTTAATAGCTTTATTGAGGTATAATTTGTATATTATACAATTCACTCACTTAAACTATTTTAGTGGGATTTTTGTAAATTCACTATATTGTGCAACCATCACCATAATAACTGAAAATATTACCACTAAAAAAAAACCCTCTACCATTAGCAGTTATTCCTGTTCTCCCCTATCACCACCCAGCCCTAGGCAACCACTAATCTACTTTCTATCTATATAGTTTTCTTATTTGGTTAAGTTCATGCAAATGGAATCATTATGTGGTGCTTTGTGAATGGCTCCGTTCGCTAAGCATACTGCTTCAAGGTTCATCCATGGAGTAGCATGTATCAGTACTTCATTCCTTTTAAAAAAATATTAAACATTTTATTTATTTATTTTTAGAGAGAGGGGAAGGGAAGGAGAGAAACATCAATGTGTGATTGCCTCTTGTGTACCCCCAACTGGGGACCTGGCCTGCAACCCAGGCCTGTGCCCTGATTAGGAATCAAACCAGTGACCCTTTGGTTCATAGGCCAGCATTCAATCCACTGTGCCACACCAACCAGGGCACTTTATTCCTTTTTAAAATTCATTTACTTATTTATTTTTTAATAGTTCATTTTTATTGTATTTTTCTGTTACCATTTATCCCCACTATACCCTCTTCAACCTCTACCCACTCCCCACACCCCGTGCAATCACCACACTGTTTTTTGTGTCCATGAGTCACGTTACTTTTTTGCTCCATCCCTCCACCACCCTCAACTCTCCCCCAAATCTGTCAGCCTGCTCTCTATTTATGATTCTGTCTCTATTTTACTTGTTAGTTCAGTTTGTTCATTAGATTCCACATATGAGTGAAATCACATGGTATTTGTCTTTCTCTGACCGGTTTATGTCACTTAGCATAATAATTTCTTGATTCATCTATCCTGTCACAAAAGGAAAAATTTCCTTCTTTTTTATGGCTGGGTAGTATTCCATTGTGTAAATGTACACAGCTTCTTTTTCCACTCATCTATTGATGGGTACTTGGGATGCTTCCAAATCTTTACTACTGTAAATAACACTGCAATGAACATAGGGGTGCATATATTCTGCCTAATTAGTGTTTCAGTTTTTTTTTTCAGATAAATTCCCGGAAGTGGAGTTGCTGGGTAATAAAGAAGTTCCATTTTAAATTTTTTATGGTAGCTCCATACTGCTATCCACAGTGGCTGCACCAATCTGCATTCCCACCAACAGTGCACTAGTGTTCCCTATTCTCCACATCCTTGCCAGCACTTGTTGTTTGATTTATTGATAATGGCCATCCTGACAGGTGTGAATTGATACCTCATTGTGGCTTTAATTTGCATTTCTCTTATGATTAGTGATGTTGAGCATCTTATCATACATCTATTGGCCATCTGTATGTCCTCTTTGAAGAATTATGTATTCAAGTCCTTTGCCCATTTTAAAAAATATTTTAGCTATTTATTTTTAGACAGAGGAGAAGGGAAGGAGAAAGAGAGGAAGAGAAACATCAATGTGTTTGCCTCTCATGTGGCCCCCACTAGGGACCTGGCCTCCAACCCAGGCATATGCCCTGACTGGGAATCGAACCGTGAACACTTTGGTTCTCAGCCTCCGCTCAATCCACTGAGCTACACCAGCCAGGGCCTTTGCCCATTTTTTAAAATGTATTTATTGATTATAGAGAGAGAGGAAGGAAGAGAGAGAAATATTGATGTGTTGTTCCGCTTATCCATGCACTCATTTGTTGATTCTTGCATGTGCCTAGACCACAAATTGAACCCAAAACCCTGGGGTATCGGGATGGTACTTCAACCAACTAAGCTACCAGGCCAGGGCTATGTCACTTCTTTTTATGACCAAGTAGTAATCTATTGTATGGATATACCATACTTTGTCATCATTTAATCACCTCTGGACGATTATGAATAACACTGCTATGAGTACCCATGTACAAGGTTTGTATGGACCCCTGTGTGTTCAATTCTTTTGTGTATACATATAGGAGTAGAATTGTTGGGTCATATGGTACTTTTATGTTTAATCCTTTGAGGAACTGCCAGACTGCTTTACAAATTAATGACATTTTCCCATCCCACTAGCAATGTATTAGAGTTCTAATTTCTCCATGTTCATCAACACTTGTTATTGTCTGTCTTTTTTATTAAAGCCACTCTACTGAAAATGAAGTGGTATCTCACTGTAGCTTTCATTTCCATTTCCCTAATGTCTCATGATGCTGAGCATGTTTTCACAGGCTTATTGGCCATTTGTATTTTTTTTGGAAAAACATGTATTCAAATACTTTGTCTATTTTTTAAATATTTTATTTATTTATTTTTAGAGAGAGGGGAAGGAAGGAGAAAGAGAGGGAGAGAAACATCAATGTGTGGTTGCCTCTCATGTGGCCCCCATTAGGGACCTAGCCCACAGCCCAGGTATGTGCCCTGACTGGGAATCAAACCAGCGACCCTTTGGTTCACAGTCCATGCTCAATCCACTGAGCTACACCAGCCAGGGCCCTTTGTCTATTTTTAAATTGGTTTGTCTTTTTATCATTGAGCTGTAGATGTTCTTTTATATTCTAGACACAAATCCCTTATCAGATTTATGATTTGCAAATATTTTATTCCGTTCTTTGGGATTTAAAAAATATCCTTTATAAATTGTATAAAGTACTCGGGCCTTACAAAACCAGACTACTGGCAGGATTTGACCCACAGACTGTAGTTTGCCGAGTCATAATCTCGATCATGGGTTTTCAAATTCGCTTTCTGTTGTTTTTTTTTTTTTACTGCTTGTAGTGAACATCTGTTGTTTTACCTTCCTAGGTACCCCTTTCTCTGGTAAGAAAACCTGGATTTTTTTTTAAGGAGCCACCTCTGTCTCATTTCATACTGCCTTAGTGAGAATGTCAATGAAGATTTCTTGCCTTCCTGTGAACCAAGCTAAGCCAGTCTTTCTCCAAAGACTATAGATGTGTAGCAAAGTAAAATAACAAAGGGGAGAAGAACAGTGGGAGTTGATTCATGCCAGCAGAAATAACTTGATGAAACTGTACCAGAGTTCCCACATCTGAGATCATCAGAGCTAACCTGTTCCTAATCTTTCTGAGACCTGGTTATTTAGATTTTACTGCAGCCACTCCCATTTCCTTCCAAAACTCTATACCTCATTCCATTTGCCTATTACCCAGAGAAAATCTCTATTGCATGGGACCTAAAGTATACAGCAATCAACCCCCCTTCTCTAAGGAAAACCATACACTGAGCCCCAATCTATAAAACAGATAAAAGCTGGGCAACTTTGGTTGAAAAGAGGTTGATACCAAATACCTTCCTCTGAAGCTCCACCCACTGTAGTCTTTGATGCACCTCTATGTCATCGTGGACCAGTATGAAAACCTCTGGATGAGATGCCACTAAGGTACCTTCCAACTCTGATACATTAAGGTTTGATAATTCCAAAAAATGTGTGAGAGATAATGAAAAGGAAGGCAAAACAAATCTGATTAGTCAGGAGTAGTTATACCAAAGTCTCTCCTAAGAGAGGATAAAATCAACAATGCAGAAAGAAACCTCCTAAGGGTTTAGATGGCTTCTAACCCAAATGAACCTCCTGAAGGAGGAAACAATAAGCAAATTACAATCCAAAGGTATGTAGGAAAGAGTTTCTTATGTAGCTAAGAGTTTCTGTTCAGAGAGGAATAAAGGTAAGGATAAACAATCTAAAGAAGTAAGTACTTGTTAATTAAAAAGAAACAACAAACCATACCCTGAGTTTAGCTTTCCCTCTACTAATGGTTCTAATAACTATCATCTTTGCCCAAACATAAGTCCTCACATCTATAGTCAGTTGATTTTTGTTGAAAATGCCAAGACCATTCAATAAAGAAACAATAGTCTATTCAACAAATGGTCCTGGGAAAATGGTGTATCTACATGCAAAAGACTGAAGTTAGTCCCTTCATTTTCATTATATACTCCAAAATTAATTTAAACAGATCAAAAATATAAACTTAAGAACTAAAACTACAAAACAACTCTTAGAAGAAAAAATAGAGGAAATTGACATAACCTTGGATTTGGCAATGGACTCTAAAAATATCATCAAAATCACAGGCATCAAAAATAGATAAATTGGGCTTCTGGTCAAGATGGAGGTGTAGGTAAACATGCTTTGCCTCCTCACATAACTGCAGCAAAAATAACAACTACCTACAAAATATGTATCACTCAGAATTGTCAGAAAATCTAGCTGTATGGAAGTCTGACAATCTAGGATTGAAAAAGTCACATTCATCCAGATGGGTAGGAGGAGTAGAGGTACAGAGATGTGCAGAAAGGTGAGGAGAGGTGGAGAGGTGCAAAGAGGTGTACAGAGGTGGAGAGGCACACAGAGGCATGAAGACATGGAACAGGGGATTCCATATCCACATGTGGTAGATAAAAATTGGGAGGGATACATCATAAGTGAGGGATGCCAGATCTAGACCAAACCACCCAGCCCAGGGTTCCAGCACCAGGGAGATAAGTACCCATCACTTCTGACTGTAAAAACCAATGGGGGTTAGGGTGGTGGAAGAAATTGCAGGATTCTCAAAAGACTCCTCTTAAAGGGCTCCTAATGGACTTAGGACTCACACAGACCCACCCCTCTGGGATTCATCACCAGAGCAACAGCTGGAAGGGCACTAGTGGCAAATGGGGAGAAAAATAAAGTGACTAACAACAGAGTGAGTGCCAGGAGACAGCTTCCTCCTGGGCAAACCTCCAGAGGCCAGGCAGTGGCATTGTCCCCTCTCTGCGTCCTCCCCCACAGAAAGCTAGAGTGGTGACATGGGTTGCCCTGCCATGGCGATTACCTAGGGCTCTGCCCCACACAATTTACAGGTGCCTTTTCTACAATAGTCCATGCTACTAAGACAGAAGTCAAAGCAGCTGTACCTAATACACAGAAACAAACATGAGGAGGCTGCCAAAATGAGGAGACAAAGAAACATGGTTCAAATGAAAGAACACAACAAAACTGCAGAAAAAGAACTACACAAAATGTAGATAAGCAACCTATCAGATGCAGAGTTCAAAACTGTTATCAGGACACTTCAGGAACTCATTAGGTACTTCAGCAGTATAAAAAAGACCCAGACAGAAATCAAGGTTACGTTAAGTGAAATAAAGAAAAATCTACAGGGACCCAACAGTGGAGGGCATGAAGTTGAGAATCAAATCAATAGTTTGGAATACAAGGAAGAAAAAAGCATTCAATCAGAATAGCAAGAAGAAAAGAGAATTAAAAAAAAAAAGCAAGGCCTGGCTGGTGTGGCTCAGTGGGTTGAGTGCTGGCCTGCGAACCAAGAGGTCACTGGTTTGATTCCCACTCAGGGCACATGCCTGGGTTGCAGGCCGGGTCCCCAGTAGGGACACACAAGAGGTGGCCACACATTGTCATTTCTCTCCCTATCTTTCTCCTTCCCCTCCCCGCTCTAAAAATAAATAAATAGCCTTGGCTGGTGTTGCTCAGTGGATTGAGCGCAGGCCTGCAAACCAAAGAATCCCAGTTTGATTCCCAGTCAGGACCCATGCCTGGGTTGCAGGCCAGCTCCCAGCAGAGGATGCACGAGAGGCAACCACACATTGATATTTCTCTCCCTCTCTCCTTCCCTTCCCCTCTAAAGATAAATAAATAAATAAATAAAAATTATAAATAAATAAAGAAAATCTTAAAAAAAAACAAAGATAGGTTAAGGAGCCTCTGAAACATCCTTAAACATACCAACATCCAAGTCTTTGGGGTGCCAAAAGAAGAAGAGGAAGAGCAAGAAGTTAAAAACTTATTTGAAAAAATAATGAAAGAAAATGGCCCAAATTTGATGATGAAAATAGACATACAAGTCCAAGAAGCACAGACAATCCCAAACATGATAGACCCAAAGAGGACCACACCAAGACACATCATAATTAAAATGCCAAAGGTTAAAGATAAAGAGAGAATCTTAAAAGTAGCAAGAGGAAAGCAGATAGTTACCTACAAAGGAGTTCCCATAAGACTGTCAGCTCATTTCTCAAATGAAACTTTGAAGGCAAGAAGGGGCTGCAAAGAATTATTCAAGGTAATTGAAAGCAAGAATCTACAACGTAGATTACTCTATCCAGCATAGTTATCATTTAGAATTGAAGGGCAGATAAAGTGCTTCCCAGGCAATATAAAACTGAAGGAGTTCATCATCATCAAGTTAATATTATATGAAATGCTAAAAGGAATTATATAGAAAAAGGAAAATCAAACTGCAAACATTAAAATGGTAATACATTCACAAATATCAACAACTGAATCTAAAAAAAAACAAATTAAGCAGACAAGCAGAACCGGAACAGAACACAGATATGAAGATCTTTTGGAGGGTTATTAGTTGAGAGGGGGAAGGGTGAGAATGGGGGAAAAGGTACAGGGAATATGAAGCATAACTGGTAAGTACAAAATAGACAGGGAGGTGTTAAGAACAGTATAGAAAATGGAGAAGCCAAATAACTTATATGCATGACCCATGGGCATGAACTAAGAGGCTGATTGCTGGAGGGAATGAGGGTACTGGACAGAGAGGGGCATATGGAAAAAATTGGGACAACTGTAATAGCATAATCAATAAAATATATTTAAAACAGATAAATTGAACTTCAATAATATTTAAACTTTTGTGCATCAAAGAACATGATCAAGAGAGTGAAAAATAACCCATATATGGGAGAAAGTATTTGTAAATCATGTATCTGATAAGAATTGAACAGCCATAAGGACATAAGGATCTCCTATAACTCAATAACAAACAGACAAACATCCCAGTTAATATGGCTTATGAGTACATGAAAAAATACTCGACATCATGAGTCATCAGGGAAATGCAATTTAAAACTACAGGACATACCACATTGTACCCATATGGCTATAATTTTTAAAAAGGATGGGTGGAAATAATAAGTATTTGCAAACATGTGGAGAAATTGGAATCCTCATACATCAGTGGTCAGAATGTAAAATGATGTACCTCATTGGAAAATAGTTTGGTGGTTCCTTAAATGTTAAACATAGTATTACCATACAATCTAAGAATCCCATGGCCAGGTATATACTCCTAAGAATTGAAAACAGGGACTCAAACAGATATTTGTACATCCCAATTCATAGGTGAAACTTCACAAGTGTTCATCAACAGGTGAATAAATAAATAATATGGAACATTATTCAGCCTTAAAAAGAAATGAATTCCAATACATGCTACAAGTTTAGATGAACTTTGAAAATATGCTAAATAATACATATATGCCAGAAATAGAAGGCTTGTATGATATCACTTATATGAAATATCTAGAATAGGCAAATTCACAGGGACAGAAAGTAGATTACAGGTTACCAGGGACTAGAGGGAGCATGGATGGGGTATTATTGCTTAGTCGGCACAGAGTTTCTGTTTGAGATGAAACAATAGTTTGAAGGTGATAGTGGTGACTGTTGTACAACATTGCACATGTAATTGATGCTACTGAACTTAACACTTAAAATGACTGAAATGGCAATATTTATGTTTTTTTATCACAATAACAATAATAAAAAGAAATAGTATCTTTATCCCACATGTAGTGAATGTAATGGTGAAGAGTATTTGAGGGGTTCATAAGCAAGTTCCTGGGTCAATTGGATTAAGAATTTCTAAACAAAGAAAGAATAGGAAGGTGACCCTAATTATGAGGAGTCTACAGTAGGAAAACAAGAATTCCATCTGCAAAATGGGAGAATAGAAGCTGTGGCTTATCTGGGAACCCCACTGACCATCAGTCTGAAGGACTTCAAGCTCACCAAACACAGCATGGGGTCCCTCAAGTGCTCCCAGTGGAGTCTCTGAGGACCTTGACCTCAGTTCTTTTGAAAGAGGCTCCCTGCAAAGCTTAAAAGTTAAAGCTACCATTAAGCTGAAACAAGACTTGTGAAGCTAAACCAATAAAAGGTGGCTGAGAGCTATTGTAATTATTTGGGGGACCCACTCTTATATGATCTCAGAAGCCGCACAAAAAAAGCATTGGCAGGAAATACAGTGAACTGCATAAGACACCAAATTCCATGGCTACCAAAGAGGAATATGAACCACTCAGGACCCATCGGACAGTGAGAAGCTCAAGGGTTAGATAGAGATCCAGGTATGAGACTGGGTGGGGCTCAGAGTTATATGCCATATGCCCTAAGGATTGATTGAGTCTACTCAGTGCATAAGCCAGCACCATTGCCAGTGGGTGTTTTGTGAACACGTTTAACACCTGGTTATCACTTGGAATCTGGACTGTCTCGTGGTCTAAGGTGGCCTGGACAAACATGAGTCACTGCATTCATTTTCATCTGTATCTCAGATAAATGTTTACCTTTCTGTTTGGTTCATGAGATGAATGAAATCAGAATCAGTATGTCCTCCTCTCTCAGCCCCTCAATTTCACTATCAGGCAGACTTTACCACTTAGCTACTCACATGTGCTTATTTGGGGTTGTCCGCATCTTGGGACCAGTTCTTGTAATACCAGGGAATATAACAAACTTTAGGATAAAACTTGCATTTGATCTAGTTTCTAGGTCTTCTGATTTGAGTCTTGTGTTTCCCAAGCCAAATACTTGCCTGGATTCCTGCCCTCTCTTATCCTACCTTGTGGTGCCCAGGGAACTACATCCCATTTCCTTCTCCTCTTTAATTTTGGGAAGTTCCCATATTCCCACCTGTCCTCAGTCTCACTGCTTACCCTTACCACCAGGCCAATGTGGACCCTGATCTGGGCTCTCTCAGCTTTGCCTCCCACCTTATGTATACATATTGTCCGGGATATCTTTACTGTAGTCCAAACCACCTGCTTCAGACTCCCAGCTCAAATTCAACTGAAAGTTTTCTCTCTCCCAACCGATTCAATGATCAGCAGTTTCCTATGGTCCAAGTTGTGGTAGAAGATACCCTCTTACTCCTAGTGGCAATGAAACCAAGGTATAAGTTTAGTCTTTTTATTTGGAAAATGGATCTCTTAAAGCTTGTTCAGGAAGCCTAAAATCATGATGATGAATATCCCAAGAACACATTGTACCCCCAGTCACTTTTGAAGGTAAACATGGTCATGAAATATTCCCTGGCAACACTTATGGTTTATTCAGTAGACAAAATCAGCTCATGTTTAGGGCTCCTGTGCAGCTAGGTACCTCAAGAAATTAGTTAAAAGCATCTGAGATTTAGTATTCCAAAAATAAAATTGAAGTTAGTCACTGTCGGGGGAAAAACCCAGAAATGGGTTGGCCTTCCTTACCCTTATTTTTAGTTTAGTATTATTTTAGTTGACTTGCACACATTATCAGGGTCTCTATGGTTTTTTTATAATAATTTCCTCCATACCTAGGGTCTCAATGGGTTTTTATAAAACTCTGGATGACTACTTTGTTATAGAGTTCTATGGATTCCCCATAGACCCTTTGGGGGCCACCTTGGTAGTGGGAACAAGGGAGGGAAAAGATTGAGTTCTAAAATTAGTCAGGTCCAGGTTGGGACATTTGCTTCAGGCCTTCTCTTGGACTCAAAGGGTGAATAATTGAAATTCAAAGCTAAAGCAAGGCTAAGGCTAACAGACATCTAGGTTCAGGTTTCAGCAAGTCACAGAAAGGCAACTTAAGTTCAAAGAACAGGCATTTGGCTCTATTTTTTTCTTTTATAAAGAGGTTTCATAAAAAGAAAGTTAATTTCTGTGACTCATAAACAGAAGATCTCCAAAGCTCCATAAGGTTTCTATGCAATTATGTCAGAAAAACTTGATGAGAAAATAAATAATCCCATGCTTCCTGCAAATGTATCCATGTACACAATATGCCCTCCACAAGGGCAGAGCTAAGAAACAGTGTTGGTTTCAAGGAAAGAAGGTGGTTCATTCTGATTAATAACTAGAGCCTTTCCAAGTACACCAGGGCACCCCAACTTGACTTTCTCTGTGATTGGCTGCTAGCCACATAGCAGGAGCATTTGTGGTATTGCCACACACCTAGGAAACAGCATCGTGTTCTCCAACCAATAAGTGCCAAGGTGCGTTGTTACAAAATTATAAGAGGTAAGTCATCTGGAGTTTTCTGGTTGCCGAAAAACCAAGTGACCCTTTGCATTAGGGATAATTGAGAATGGGTAGCGCCCAACAGGACCTCACAGCACCATGTTAGAAAAGAAGACAAGCAAATGTTCAAGAAAGCCTCCTTTATTTATACACTACTTTACTTGACTTCTACATGTTGCTACAGCATCACAGAAAATAAATCCCTTTTGCAAACATGAGAAATGTGACCTCCAAAGAATATATTAATTATAAATACAGGTTCAAAGAACACACTAATTGCAGCATCCCCAGCACTTCATTCCTACAAGTTGTTTCTAAAGGTGATGCCAACCGATAGTGAGCCTGAGGGAGCTCTAGGTTTAACTACAAACGCCCTCCACCCAGCTTTGGAGTCTGGCCTGTTCCTTCTCTCCTTGAGCTTCCTAAAGGAAAAGTACAGGTGAGAGGGACTTAGAGTTGGACAACTCTGATCAGCCAAAGTAGCAATAGAGACTAGGACCAGAGGAAGACAGACAGACCAAGACAGACCAAGGGGATAGCAAAGGGAGGAGGAAGATGAGCTTCACCTACTAAGAGGATGGATCCTGTATCAAGGTCCAGCTCCAGCCCTGAGAACTTAAGTAAAGGATGAGCACCTCAAGCTAGGTAGGGCCCTGCCTCCACATAGTTGCCTGGGCCCCTACTCTTGGCCCACTGAAGGTCCACTTAGGCTTCTCCTATAAATCCCAGGCTCATATACTCAACTTTCTTCTAAACTTTTCCACTTAGATGTCAAATGAGGTCCTCAAACTTACCATACCAAAGTCTTTATCTGTGTTTACCTTCTTCCCCAAACCCACCCACAATCTTCTCCATTTGTTGTAATGAAATTCTATTGTTTGCACTGCATAGATCAAAGACATTTGGCATTACTCTTGATTCCACCTTTTCTCTTAAATCCCACATCCAATCCTTCAGCAAATACTGTTTGCTCCACCTTCAAACTATATCCAGAATCTGACCACTTATCTCTCCCACCTCTACTACCCTGGCCTGAATCACCATAGTTTCCAGCCTAGATGATGGCAATATCTCTCTCCATGCTTCTACCTTTATTCTTCCACCCTCTATTTTAAACAGAGCAGCCAGACTGATCCATTTAAATTGTAGGTCAGATCATGTCACTCTTCTGCTTAGCACCCTGTCATGGCTTTCCATTTTATTCAGGGTCAAAGCCAAAGTCCATGTTAGTCCACAAGGCCCATCGTGATCTAACCTCCCACTGTGCTATGTTATGCTGCTTCCCACCTCCTATATTCCACTCCAGCTATATTGTTCCTTGAAAATTCCAGGCACACTCTTACTTTAGAAACTTTGCCTCAGGCTGTTCCTTCTTCCTGGACTTTTCTCCCCCACCACATATCTGCATGGCTTTCCCTGTCTCCTGTCTCCTCCTTCATTTCTATACTAAAATAGGACCTTATTTAAATGACTCCCTGACTCCCCCATTTAAATTTCTAACCCTCTCCCCATGATTTCCCTTCCCTTTTCCCTGCTTTATTTTTCTACACAGTGATTATCATTTATCAGTTAGTTTAGCTTTTATCCCTCTAGTATATTTGGGCCTTTGGATAGGCAAAGTTAGGCTTCCTTCTCTACAAAAGGCATTTCTGGCCACAGCAAACAAGAATTAGGGGCAGGGAAACCTACCTTTCTCCCCTGAAATACTCCTCAGGGTCAGGTGTTTATTATGAAATCAGCCCTATAAGAACTTTGAAGTCGGCCCTGACTGGTGTGGTTCAGTAGGTTGAGCATTGTCCTACAAAGTGAAAGGTTGCTGGTTCAATTCCCAGACAAGGCACATGCCTGGGTTGCATCAGGTCCCTGGGCAAGGGCATGTGAGAGGCAACCAATTGATGTTTGTGTTGCACCTCAATGTTTCTCTCCCTCTCTTTCTCCCTCCCTTCCCCTCTCTCTAAAAATAAATGAATAAAATCTCAAAAGAAGAATTTTTAGGTGGGGTGAGGGTTGGCCACTACTATTCAGGAAAAATAACAACTTGGAAGGACTGAGATGAACAACTTCTGGTTTCCCAGTCAGTGGGTTCTGGGGTTTGGGCAGGCCAACTGTGGACTCCCATACTATTGCCTTACCCCTAAATCTCTTTTGTTGCCTATTTCCATAAATCTGTAATTCTTCAGGGGAAGGGTCCTTTTCTGTTTTGTGCACTGCTGTATCCCTGGAACCTAGGTAAGTTCTAAGAACATAGTAGATGCTCAATAAATGTGTTGGATGAATGAATGAAAGAATGAATGAACTAATGAAATGACCAAGTACACTAGAGTGAACTCGCTACTTGCCTGCCTCCTAAGCATAGTTCTTTCTATACTTTTCTCCCCTACCCTCTTGGTTCTCCCTGGCTTGGTTCCCTCAATTCTCTTCTGCCTGTGTTCTGCATTATATTATACCTTGTCCATGTCTCCTTCTTATTATCAGCTCCCAACCCAAGCCTTACCAAGATTTCCAGCACTGTTGGCAGGGATCTTGACAACAGCCCTCACGTCTTGCTAATTTGAGTACTTACTGTGTATCAGGTGCCATACTAAATGCATTATACTCATTTTATTTAACCCATAGATCAGCACATAGATAAATTTTTTCAGACAAAGCCAGATATCTCTACATGTCCTCAGATTGGGCCTCCTCTCTCAAACCAAGGAACGGGTGCTTTCTCTGCTCTCTGCACACTGAGTGTTGCAGTGGCAAACTGGCCAACCTTGGCCTTATGTTCCATAGTCCCACTCAAGTTCTTTCATGAGAAAAAGCTCCCACTCATTTGTACTAACCAAACTCTGACTTCCCAGAAGGCCTTGCACTGAGCATACCTCAGTGATGACCTATAGAAGAACTGGGCCCTAGATTTCAACTGCCAACTAGAGCTAATTTTTCCCAAACTCAAACTGTTATCTTGCCTTCTTATAATCTAGCCCAAGGGAACCACATTACTGTTTAGTGCATTTTCTGTATATTTTGTCTCTAACCAGAGATATAAAAATCCTTGCCTGGGAATGGAGTGAAAAGCATTTTTGGAAATATTCAAAACATGCATCTCTGTTCCTCAATGAGAACCAAAGCTGAAGATGCGACGTTTATAGGACATGTCAGTGGAAAAGATTACTTTTCTTACAATACATTTGTTAAATGATAGGTAAAACAGCAAACGGATGGGGAGCCTACAACTGGGAGACATCACAGGAAGAGGGAAATATGATTTTTATTATAAACATATGCATTTTATTATTTCTCCCAGTGAGGATCAGGATTGGGAATCTGCAGCTGTGAAAGGGCAAGGAGCAAGCAGTATTTTTAGACCTGTCACTTTAAAATATACCTTGTCTGCTTTGCTGCAGTATTTCTCTAAACAAGGCCCTCTTGGAGTCTGAGCACAGGCAAAGATGAATATACATATGAAACAAATAACTAGGAGGCAGTTCCTCTTGGCTTTCACATACACTGACTAAAATAGAGCTTGACTTGTCACCATCGCCCCCAGGATCAACTCGTTCCCCAGGCTCAGGCATTCAGTTGACTGCGGTTCCCATCTTGAACCATGGAAATCAGCAATGACTCCCCCATCTCCCACAACTCTAGTCCAACCTGGTACCAAATCCTGTTGGTTCTTTCTCAAAAATATCTTCCAGTGAGTACAAACGTAAGAATTGATTGCTTAGTGAGGCTTCCTGTGTGCTATAGACATACTTCATTTTCATCTAGCCTCTTCTTTTTTTTTTACAGATTTTATTTATTTATTTTTAGAGAGGGGAAGGGAGGGAGAAAGAGAGGGAGAGAGACATCAGTGTGTGGTTGCCTTTCTTGTACCCCCTACTGGGGACCCGGCCTGCAACCCAGACATGTGCCCTGACTGGGAATAGAACCTGCGACCCCTTGATTCACAAGCCCATGCTCGATCCACTGAGCCACACTAGCCAGGGCATCATCTAACCTCTTCTCAATGAGGCAAGGAAAAGAATTAGCCTCAAGTTACCGAGACATAAAGTGAAGCTGAAAGAGTTGAGGTTCCTTGCCCAAGCTTACCCAGCACCTAAGTGGCGAATGGGATATTTGAACCCAGGTGTGTCTGGCTCCAAAGCTCTCACCTGTGCCTGTGCCTATGCCTAAGCCATAGGCTGTGCTGTCTCTCCATATTTGTAGCCCCAGCATAGGCTAAGTGTTAACCACTAAATGCCTGTAGTGCTGCAACACCCTCAGCCCAATAACTCCAACTCTTGCATACAGAGCCACAGGCATGTGTCACAAAGGTTTTTTCTTGACATCTGTCTCTCTATGGTCCTCTATATTGCCTGAGGATCATATTCCAAAGTCCTTATTGTGGCATTGAACACCCTCCCTGAGTTTAAATTTATCTACAGATTTTCTCCAAAATTATCCTCCCTCACTTTATCCTCACTGACCATGCTCATTCTTGCCTTAGCATCTTTGCTCATGCTGTAATCCTCCACCTGGAATGTTGTTTACCCTATTTATCTCTTTCCCGAACTGTCACCAATTACTCCCTAGAGATGAGAGCCTTCTCCCACCATAAAATCCACTGCTTGAGTCTATACTGTGTCATAAAATTTTCTAATTGTGTTTTGTGTCTCTCTTCTCACCCACAACAAAGTAATGTACTACTTCCCTTCCGGTGCCTGGTACAGTGTTGTTGGTTTTTTAAATTTTCACTTGTTGATGAGAGAGAGAGAGAGAGAGAGAGAGAGAGAGAGAGAGAGAGAAATCTATGTATTGTTCCACTTCCTTATGCATTCATTGGTTGCTTCTTGTATGTGCCCTGACCAGAGGTCAAACCTGCAACCTTGGTGTACCAGGACAATGCTCTACCCCAGTGAGCTATCAGGCCAGGACTCGGGAACTATGTTGGGCACAGAATAGGTGGACAGAATTTTCTAGCCTGTTTTGACATGATTCTCTATAGTGCCATGCTAATGGGGTTCCCCAAGGAGGAGGGCTTACGGGGAGGGATGTGACTCATATGGAAGCAACTACATTGTTCACAGCAATGACAGTATCTCAAGAACAGACAGAGCTGGCTGTTTAGGGAGCTGAAAGCACTAGTTCAGGACTTTCAATCAAGTGATTTGTTCTGTTTGTGGCATTAAGTCAAGCAGTTCCTCCTTCCTTGTGGCATTCAGAACCAAAGGCCTGGCACAAGTGGGAGTGACAGGCACTTCATTACCAACATGTCATCGCCTACGTGGGACTGCTCTGCCAACGAGAGGGCAATTTCTCCAGCCACTTTGCAAATGACTGAATTATGGGTTTACTCAATCTTTCATGCTGCCAGGCTCAACATTTTGGTTTACTCCTTTACTCAGCCTTGGCATGGTTTCCACACTGGGGAAGGCAGAACTCTCCCAGGCTCACATATCCCTAGGGACTCTAAAATTTACCTTGTCTTAAACTTAAGACTTTCTGTGGTTCACAGGAACATCTATCTCTATGCCTGCCCATCCAGCCAGGCTACTGTTGGGGTTTTAGTTCTGCAGAGAACATTGGAGTTCGTGTCCACATCTTGGTCCTTCTTTTCAAAACTTTTCCCAGTAAAATATCATGATTGTGGGTAAGAAGTCGTCAGTACGTCATTTTAGGCAAAAATCAAATCCACAGCACTGCACACAATCCACACAAATAACAAACAGCCTGCAAACCACTTTAGTGGGATCCAAGAACTGCCATTTGGAAGGGAGGTCAGGAAGTGAAACGTAAACATCTGGTGTTCTAAAGGGCTGGCCTGGGGGCTGTATGCAGATGTGAAAAGCCAAGGTCTGGCCTCTGAGTACCTTCTCTTTATTTTTTTTTCAGGACTGATTCTCTGGCTACCAGGGCACTGAGTCACCCAGACCTCAATTAACACTGGAAATGCTACTCAAACAGTTTGACTATGTATTAACATGATGGGCCATTTTCACTGACTACTTCAAGTATTTATTTTTAATTAGCCAAAGTGCTAATTTGCTTAGCATTTCTTGGCATAAATGATGCTAAGAAGTCTTTGAATCTTCACATGGTTCCTTTTGTCACTCACTTTCAAATTCGTGCTGGCTTCTTGGGCATTTTGCAGAAATGAAGTAACTCAGTATAGTCCAACACCTTTCTTTCCTAAAATTAGTATGAAAAGGAGCCCTTTGACTCCTGGAGTGTCTCAAAAGGAAAATGTTAATAATAGTAGACTATTCTCAAAACACCTTTCATTGAAAGAGCACAGTGTGTTTCACAAATGTTAACTACTTAAATCTCCCAACACACCTGCATCCTGAATAAGAGCCATCCAGATAGCTCTCCCTGGATGAAATGTAGTCCCATCTAGAGTAAGATTCCCATGCGGAAGCTATAATTGCTGGAGTTGCAAGTTGATGGACAGTTTTGGTTAACATCCAAAATTTTGCTAACAGTGTAATGAGATCTTCATTGAAGGTCCCATTGGATCAGAATCTCTCATTATTTCCCACCTAATTGGAAAGATGATGCTTCTAGGCCTGTGTGTCTCAAATGTAACCTATGGTCTATAAGGCGCTTTCACTTTACAACTGTGTAGTTTAAAATGCAAGAGCAGGATGACTGTGTGCTGATGACTGTGTGAGAATTCCAGTCAGCACAAAGACCCAATAAAAGGTGGGGACAAAGGCTAACTGAATTCATTCTGAGTTCACTGCTAAAAATTCCCCTGGTGTCAAGTAAGAGAATTGGGAGTTCTACTATATCACTGCTGCCACCAGCCTGGTCAAACAGGGATGCAGCTCGATCCTATGACCTAGAGCAAGGTAGGGGAATGCAGCCATAAGTATAAGAAAAAAGTGATCAGAGCAGGTTACAGATGAGAAATCTAGCTGAAGGACACCGCATCTGACATACCATCATTTCCCCTTCCCATCACTCAATTAATAATATTTTAGAATTCCCCCACTCTGCTTTACTCCCCACCTAAAGGCATTTTCCCCTGACACCCCTTCAAAAAATGGCAAGGCTAGGGAAACTCAGCATGAAATGGATTGTTGGGGTGTTAGCCCCAGGGGAGTTGCTAGATTTGCTTGTTTGTTTTTAACATGGTTCTCCCTCCCTTGGAGAATCTTGACTTACTTGGTAGCTGGCCTTCATAAAGACTTCAATGTGACTATGCAATCTTATTTTTGCCCCTAATTATCTGTGCCTCCAATTTACCACAATGACTGCTCCAAACCTTACCACTCTTCACGCAGCCCCACCTCAGCCTCTCTCACTCTTAGCAGGATGCCTTGTAGATGTCCTTACAGAGATACATAACAATCAAGTATGAACATTTTACTTCCCTCAACCGTCTTTAAACATACCCATGTGTATGTGTTTCCCAACCTATCCTTCATTTCCCTTCAGTGCCAACAAAGATTGTTTTTCCTCATCTGCAGTGTCTTAATGACAATTTCTCCCCACTTCTGAGTCCTTGCTACCTAGCTCACCATGTCTACCACTTGTGTCTTTAAACTTTTTTCTCTCTGCTTCTCCCCTCTGCTCTACAACCTATAATCATTCTTACTTCTCATTTTGGGAGAGGTCATCTTCTTCTACTTGCCTTTTATATGTGAGGTTCAACCCTGGCTGGTGTGGCTCAATGGATTGAGTGTCGACCTGCAAGTTACCAGATTGTTTCCCAGTCAGGGCACATGCCTGGTTTGTGAGCCAGGTCTCCAGTTGGGGGGTTGTGAGAGGCAACCACACATCAATGTTCTCTCCCTCTCTTCCAACCTCCCTTCCCCTCTCTCTAAAAATAAATAAATAAAATCTTTAAATGTAAGGTTTCATGGGGTGCTGCTCTAAGCTTGCTCATAATCTCCTGATTGATCTCATGTACTCCCAGTCTTCAAATAACTCCCAAACACCAACTATCCTTCAAATAATATCCATAGTTCTCTCCCATCATTTTCTTATGAGCTCCAAGCCCATATTTCCAAATGCCTACTAGATATCCCACAGACCTTTTAAACTCAGTGTGCCCAAATTGAAGACAGATTTCCCACTTCCCGCTCTCAATCTGTTTCTTTACCTGTTTTCTCTCAATTAATCACAACAGCATCCACCCAAACACATGGATCTAAAACCTGGGAGTCACCATTATCTGTTTTTCCACATTACATTGGATGCCTACCTGTTCATTCTACTTCCTTAGTATCACCAACTGGTAATCCCATTCTTTCTCTCCATATATTACTAATCACTTAGTTACGTATGTCAGTTCTACTTGCATAACAATTCCAGGTTCTTTTGTTCTTTATTCACCTCCCAATTGTGCTATATTTTATTAATAATCTTCTAACTGGTCTCCTTGCCTCCTCTAGGCCACTCCAATCTGTGTCCCATACTATAGACAGAGCAAACTACTCCTTCCTCTGGACTAACCTAACACATTATCTGCTTTCTACCATAAGTTAATACTTACAATAGCACATATTATATATTGTAATCTTCTGTTTACATGCCAGTGAGTCTCCCACTAGATTTAGAGCTTCTCACTCTTTAATTGGACTCATTTTTAATTCAGAGTAAACAAATGCATGTAATTGTGTTTGGTTGTATCTAATAGAAGGATGGCAAAAAATACTGTCACCATATCTATTAGAATGGCTAAAATTTTAAAAGGAAGATAATACCAAACATCAGAACAACTGGAATTCTATTACATTGCTAAGCATGGTATAAACTTTATACAAACACATTGAAAAACTACTTAGAAGTATTGTGGATAGATATATAGGTAGACTGATAGATAGATAATTAATAGAAATAGATATCCTATAACAAGCAAAATTCACTCTTAAATATATCCCCAACATAAATGTTTACACATGTACACCAAAAAAAAACATATACAAGAACATTTATATAGCACTGTTCATAATAATCCCCAAATGGAAACAAGGCAAATGTTCATTAACAATAGAGCTAATACTATATGGCATGTGAGGAAATAACTCTTCCTATAAAAAAATGAAAAATTCTCACAGACAATATTGAGTCAACACAAAAGATTGTATCTATATAAACTTCAGATCAGAATGGCAGTATAGGCAGACATAGCTTGCCTCGTTGCACAACCACATCAAAATTACAACTAAAGGGTCTGGAAAGAAGTATTCAAGTCATGAAAGGCAAGGACCTACATCTAAGATTATTCTATCCTGCAAAGCTATCATTTAGAATGAAAGGGCAGAGTAAATGCTTACCAGATAAGGTCAAGTTAAAGGAGTTCATCATCACCAGGCCCTTATTATATGAAATGTTAAAGGGACTTATCAAAAAAAAAAAGATGTTCGAAGGTATGAACAGTAAAATGACAACAAACACAACTCTCAACAACTGAACCTAAAAAAAAAAACAAAAACAAAAATAAACTAAGCGAACAACTAGAACAGGATCAGAATCATAGAAATGGAGATCACATGGAGGGTTATCAGTGGAGAGGGGGGAGGGGGAGAATGGAAGAAAAGGTACAGGGAATAAGAAGCATAAATGGTGGGTACTAAGTAGACAGGGGAGGTTAAGAATAGGATAGGAAATGGAGAAGCCAAAGAACTTATATATACAACTCATGAACATGAACTAAGGCAGGGGATACAGGTGGGAGGGAGGATGCAGGGCAGATGAGAGTAAAGAAGGGCAAGGGGACAACTGTAATAGCATTATGAATAAAATATATTACATAAAAATACAGAACAACCATCACTCAGAAGCATCAGAAATCGAGTTGAATGGAACTCTGATAACTACAGAATTAAAGAAACCACATCCATCTAGATGGATAGGAGGGGCGCAGATGTGGAACGGGCTGGTCCCACACCCACACGTGGTGGATAAAACTTGGGAGGGATATCTCAGGAGGGAGGAGTCCCAGCCCCACACCAGAACCCCCAGCCCAAGGTTCCAGTACCAGGAAGATAAGTCCCCACAATTTCTGGCTAAAAAAACCTTCAGGGATTGAGTTGGTAGAAGAAACTTCTGGAGCCCCAAGCAGTTTCTCTTAAAGAACCACACATGGACTCACCTACTCAGACTCATTCCCTCTGAGCTCCAGCACTGGGGTAGCAGCTTAAAAGACACCAGTGGTATATAGGGAGAAACTGAAGTGTCTGGCATCAAGGTGAGCAAAGACCATTGTCCCTTTTCTAAACCCTCCCCCAACAGAGCTAGCAAGCTGGTGTAATATCTGATATCAACCCAATTAACAGTGTTTGACTCTCTTTGGAGATCCCTGGAAACTCTTCCCGGGCCAACTTATGGGCACTCCCAAGCTACTTTTCCATATGAATGGCTGGTCCTGGCTCACGGTTCACAACTTCCTAAATTTTATCAAACAAGCAACAGCTAGTCTCAGTGAGCCGAAGACTGGCATTAGCATCAGCTAACTGAGATTCACTGCCTGGCTTTGCCTGGGAATCTGTAAACCCAGCATAAGTGGTAGCCATCTCAGATTGCTTTATAGCTCAGGCAAAGTGCCTCAGGAAAAACATAGGTGGGGACACAGTGGATATGGAGAATGTTTTGATGGTTCTTAGATGGGAGGGGGGTGTGGGGGAATGGGTGAGAGGTGAGGGGATTAAGAAGTACAAATAGGCAGGTACAGAATAGCCATGGGGATGTAAAGTACAGTATAGGAAATGGAGTAGCCAAAGAACTTATACGCATGACCCCGGGACATGAACAATGGTGGGTGGATGGCCTGAGGAAGGGGTGGGTGCTGGGTGGAGGGGAGCAAAGAGGTAAAAATCAGGACAACTGTAATAGTATAATCAATAAAATATAATTAAAAAATAATATATACTATAGAATTCCATTCATATAAATTTAAAAGACAGACAAAATTAATCCTTAGTTTTGTTTGTCAGCTTCGTGACTACCATTGTAGATAAATAAATTACTGGAATGGGACATTGAGGGGGTATTTACAATGCTTGTAATGCTGTTTCTTAATCTAGGTAATAAGTACATAGGTATGTTCAGATTATGAAAATTCATCAACCTGACCCTTATAATCAAGTCACTTTTTATGTACACGTCACATACTTCATTTAAAAAAGTTTACAAAAAGTATTCGCCTGATCATTACCCATCTTTTCAACTTTTAAGAGTTCTTCTGCTTTTAAAATTTTTTTAAGTATGCCACTTATGAGTGATCCCTTGGAATTCTCTCCTCCACTGAGCAAGCACTGTGTTCACCTCTTGCATCATCTATTGCTGTTCTCCAAACTGGTCGCGCTCTGCCACAGATCTGTCTCTTTCCCTCCACAATGAGTTAATTCTCTATACAAACATCTACATCTAATTACATCCTATTTCTCTGTTCAAAATCCTTTAGTGGCTCCTCTTCATACAAAAAAAGTCACCAAAATGTAATGACTGATTGGAAGATGGAAGTCTGAGAGTCAGAGAGAGGGGTCAGCAAGGACACTTTGCAACAGGGTGACGTAGGGGTGGTGTCCTGAAAATATAAATATGAAAGGCAAGAATATGAGTAACCCCTGGAAGAGAATGATGAGTTCATATTAGAACACACTGAGTTTGAAGTCAGTGGCTAACAAAATTGGGTGGAGGATCCAGGTCTGGATCTAATCAGAGAGTCAACATACTGGAAACAATGGATAAGTAGGGAAGAGTAGTGAACACCTCAGGTCAGACCTATACAAAGAGAGACTAATTCTAAAGAACAAGTGAATTTTCATCAGGTAATTTGACTCTGAAGGAAGTTATCCCCTGCTATAGTTGATAACACCTGAAAACTCCAATCTTCAGCAATTATAAGCCATGCTCTACTAACTCACTTCCCTGCTCCTCAGCATTTGACATTGTTTCATAGGCATTTGACACTGGTCAAGATCGTGAAGCTAAAGGGGCCACCCAGAAGCTTCAGTGACTCCCAGTGTCCTGCAAAGCTATCTGTGAGGCCAGCCTAATCCACCACAGACTCGAGGGCTGGGACTTCTTCTCATCAGAGTATCCTATAGCCAGGAATCAGCAGAAGAAACTAAGCCCTATCCCTAAGTCCTCATATTCTTCCCAGGTATTTAGGGATGAAAAAAAGTCGCTATTCTCTCTATTCTATAGTGCCAGCAAATGTAGGGTCCTGAGGCCCTTCTGTGGTCCTCACCCTCAAAGTTACCACCTCTCAGCACAATCCCCTTTTATTTTTATTTATTTATTTATTTATTTTT